>QPMI01000678.1:0-55249 GCA_004431415.1 Cyanophora paradoxa
CGCGTGGTGCACGGTTCGGCCCCGCGTGGGGGTTGAACTGGTGCGGCCGGTGCAGGTACGCGTAGGACATGCGACACGTGTGGTGCATGACCGTGTTCAGCGTGGCGTACGCCTTCGTGATCGGCCCGTCCTCACGGAGCGGGAGAGCGGGCTCCGAGGAGACCCACTTAGTGATGTGCTCATCGAGCCCCATCATCGCGAGCACGTAGGGCAGGCCCTGGACGTCCGCACCCTCGAGGGTGGTCGGAGTCGGCGGGACCGGCGGCCCGTAGAGCAAAATCGCGGCAGGGATGCCGCGGTTATGCCCTTCGACGTTTCCAAGGACCGTCGAGGCGAGGCTGTGCAGAGCAGCATCGGCGTCGAGCGCGTCCGGGTGGAAGCGCGTTTGCAGGTGTGTGCCCGGGTTAAACACGGGGCCGCAGTCCCGTGGCCCGTTCTCGCCGTACATGAGAGTACGGAGGCGGGGGATTGCGCCCCAGGGCTGCTGCTCGGGCAACGTGTTGGTTGCGGAGCCCGCCCCGAGCGGGTCCGGGAGCAGCACGCAGTACTTTTCGCAGTACCGCAGGCGCTCGAGCGTGCCGTCGTACCAAGTGCGCGAGCCCGGAGGGGCTTGCGGGTCCGGAGCCGGGGGCTCGGAGGGACCGGCGGCAGCGGCGCTCGAGGCGGAGGCGGCGGCTGTGGCCTCGACCATGGGCGTGTCGCCCGCGGCGTCGCGCTCGTTCGCGCGAACGGCGCCGGCCCAGTCGTCGATCCACCGCACGAACGGCAGAGAGCGGATGACGACTTCCGCGCCCTCGACGGGGAAGTCGATTTCGCCCAGGGTCCAAGAGGCCCCTTCGACGGCGTTGTCGTACAGCCGAACCTCCTGGCTCAGCCAGGAGTCCGCGTCCATCTTTGCGGCGGCCCGCTGAACAACTTCGGAGATGTTCAGGTCCGGGGGGTACATGGAGGCGAGCTCGCAGACGAGACCCTCGCAACCCGGGTGCAGCGCGCGGACGCGCCCGTAGAAGAAGCGAACTTCTTCGGGCAGCTGTTTGTTCCGAGTACGGAACAAAGGGCACGGTTCCCGGACCAGTGCGTCCGCTGAACCAGCACGACATCAGCCAGCGTGCGTGGGCAGGCACGGGCTCGACGACATCAAGACCGGGCCCGTGTTTTGGGACGCGCGCCAGCGGTCATTGACGTAGTATCCCGGCAGGCGGGAGACGTGGAACTCAAAGCGGTCCAGGAAAACCGCGTCCCAGTGGAAACAGGTCCACCGGTCCGGCTCCGTCGGGAGCTCAGGGCGCGGGGTCAAGAGACCCGAGTTCCAGGCTGCAAGTTCGAACGACGCAACCGCGCGCCGTAGGAACCGCACGTTGGCGGGGTGCCGCTGGGGCACGCTCAGCTCAAGTCGCTCCCACGCCTCGCGCGAGGCGTCTGCGTGGAAGTGGCTAAACCGGCGCCACGGGGGCTGCGCGGTTTCTGCTGCGAGCCAGCCCTGGAGTTCGGGGTGGGGCTCGATTTGCAGCAGGAGCGGGTTCTGGGCCTGCGTGAGGCCACTGTTCGCGAGCCACATGTGCTCGACCACGTCGACCAGTTGGACGACGGGGCGGGGCAACCGACGAGCTCAAAGAGCTTTGCGTCGATGCCGCCTCGGACGAAGAGCGCGTGCCACATGTGCTCACGGGCGTCGGCATCGATACCGCATGCTCATCGGATTCCATGGCGTCTGGAGGCGGCGTGGCGCGCCACCCTCGCCCTCATCCGACGAGCCGGAGCCCGGGTCCGAACTGCCGCTGGCGGCGGCGCGGTCGCCGGGCGGGCGAGCAGGGCACCGCGGCGGGCGCGCGAGCCGCCTCGCCACGGCCCTCGGTGGTGCGGCGGCTGCCGCAGTCGGCTTGCCGCGGCCACGGCGCGTGGTGGCGACTGTTCGGGCCAACGCATCGCACGAAGCGATGATTTCGTTATGCTTGTCCCACACCGAACTGTTGTGTGGGCCCTTATAGCGCCGGCGCACTTCGCCGTAGACCACCGCATGCGGTGGCCGGCTTATCAAGGAGCGTGGTGGCGTAAACGCCGGACTGCGACATGCAGTAGCAGACCCAGACGAACACACACCACGTGAATTCGCCATTGCGAGCGGCGGAATCCATTTCTCCTTGCAGCGCTTTCATGAGCCACAGGAACTCGGGGCTCGAGCGGCGCTCGTTCTTCACCAGGTCCGGCGACCAAGGCGCGGGACGGCGCGGGAGGCGAGCAGGTCGAGCACGTCGACCTCGCGATGGTTATCGCGGCGGGGCACCGGATAACGGCGATCGAGGAACGCCTCGATGCTAGGCCCGCGCATCAGGGGTCGGCGTCCGGGTGGTGCCGGAACCGGAGCCCCTCGTCGGGACCGACGGGGCGGTCCACAACGACGGTGGGGCAGCGCGGTACGTGCCAATCCCAGGAGCCAGTCAGAGAACAGCAGAGAGCTGAACTCGTCGGGGCGCCGCGGGTCAATGAGCCGGCCATGCGCTGCACGGCGACGCGCTCGGGCACGTAGACAACGCGCCACTTGTCAAATCGGAGCCGTGCTGGACGAGCTCGGAAAGGTTGACGAGCGGGGGCTCGCCCCGCACGCAGCGGGCGCGGCGCTCGCCTGTGTGGCCAGGACGCGAGCGGCGACGGTGCCCTCGGAGCTCTTGTCGAAGCAAGCAGCGCCGGCGACCTCACGCAGCCTTGCGGCATACGTTTGGTACTGAGTGACGGGCGAGCCACGTCGTGAGGGTGATCCACTCAAAAGGGCTTTCTTGCCAAATCCCAGAGCCCCCGGAACGACCGTGAGGGTGCGGAAACGGATTATGGCCAGCAGCAACTGCACGCAGTATGCGTGGAAGTCGCAGTCCTCGTGGAGGATCTCGCGGGCTGCGGCGAGTGCCGAGCGCATCGCGTGATAGCCCGTCAGGGCCGGCGAGACCGGGGTATCGGGCGTCTCGTCCAGTCCCGCGGGTCAAACGCCACGTCATACCCGTTGGCACTCTCAGCCAGGATGCGGGGCCACTGCAAGCCCGGCTGGCGAGCAGGTACGCGGACGCGACGAGAAGGGACAAGATCGGCGAGCGATCAGAGTCGCTAAGCCAACTCGCCTCAGATGCGAGGTCCAGCATGCCGACTTCGGGGCATGCTGCTCCCAAGCGGCGAGCAGATCGTCCCACGCGCGCGGCGACGCGGTGTCGAACTCGAAGGCGAGATCGGGCCAGACGACTTCGGAGTCGTTCAGGCGGGGGACGACCCCGGAGCACGAGCCCGGGTCCTCGGGTGGGCGAACGCCGCGCGCAGAATTGCACGCATAGCGCGGCCGGAATCCGGGCCCTCATGCAGGCGGTGGTCCGTGCGGGCGACCACGGCCGCAGTCTCGATCACGCAAGCGAGGTTGTTAACCTCGTGCGCTGAGTCAAGCGACCCAGGAGGAGACGGTCCGCGCGGTTCAGTCCGCAGGCGCCCAGGAAGCGATCGGCAACGATGCCGATCGTACCCTCGCCGGCAAGTTTGCGCACAAGCGGGATTTGCTTATGCCCCTCCATGCCGTTGGTGAAGAGGAGCCCGACGGCCCTCGACAGCGCGCGAGGCTCCGAGGCCAGCAGCGCGTACCACTTAGAGAGTGGCATGAGCAGGGGGCAATGCGGCGGACAATGAAGCGGCTGCCCTCGCGTTGCGAGTCAACGAGCACGCTCTCGGTGTGGTCGCCGGGCTGTACCGCAGCCCGGTGGGCGCGGACATTGGCTTTTTCTCGACGTATTCGAGACCCGAGCCCTTGCCGCAGGGATCCAGGGGGTCGGACTCCGAGCGGACGCTCAGTCCGTCGGCGTCGGTCTCGCCGATTTCCGAGTCCCCTGAGCCATCGTCGCATGCCGGGCTGGCAAAGCGCAGGGCGGCCTCGAACTCGGTCTCACGCGCGGCGTCGTCAAGGGCGCCGGCAGCGAGGGTCGAGGCGGCCGCGTCGAAGGCGGCCTGGTCACGCGCCCGGGCGGCGGTGACGCTGGCGTCGGCCGGCTGGCGCACGGCGGCGACGGGGACGCTGAGGTCCATGTCCGTCTCAGTGCCCACGGCATCACGAGGACGGACTTGATCGACGGGTCGCCGGTTGGGGCGCCGGGCCGGGCTTGCTGCCTGCCGAGGAGGAGCTCGCGGCACGCGCGGCCTCGTGCAGGCTTGCTGCTGCGACTGAACCAGCAGATGCTGGAAGATTCAGCCATGTGGGCAGCGCCCGGGTTCGGCGGCTCGGAGCGCGGCGGATCGCCTCCGGCGCGAACTTGGTTGAACCGGGGCCGGGGCCCGCGGTTCTGCTCGGGGCCATAGCCGCGGCCGCGGCCGCTCTGGGCGTTGCCCTGGGCGGAGGGGCAATCCCGGCGCATGTGGTCCAGCGAGCCGCAGGTCAGCAGCCTCGCTGCTCATCCTGCTCGCTCGTCTCCTTACCCTTCCCCAGTGGGCGCTGGTTCGGGCCGGAGGCCGGGCCACGGCCGGAGCCGCCGGCGTAGCCGCTGCGGGCGCCGCCGCGGAACCCGCCGCGGGCTTGGAAACCGCCCCGGGGGTACGGCTCCTGGCGGTGTCCACCGCGGTGGGCGTAACCGCCGCGGGTCGGGCCGGGGTCCCCGCGCTCGTCGCGGTCGGGGCCCTCGTCCTCACGGGTCGCGCGTTCGCGGCGCTTCAAGCCCGCCCGCTTCTCAGCGATCCCCTTCACCCAGTCGGCGTACGGGATGCCGGGGAACGGGGCCGTGCCCCACGCGCAATTCCACGTAAAGTGGCAGCGGTCGAGGGCCGGCATCTCCACGTGCATGCACAGGGGGCATGGCATCGTGGTGGTGCACGGGTACCTAGGTTTTCCTCGTCTGGGTGCCGGCGGCTCGAGACGGGGGCGCCCGGCGGCGCCTTGGTGCCAGGGGCGGCGTGCACCGATTTCGTCGGGACGGCCTCGTCAGGCTCGTCCGCGTCATCGGCCGCACGGCCATTTTGCGCACGCGGGGCGCTTGGTCTCAGGCGCCTCGGGCGCGACCATGACCTGGGCGGCAGCACGGTACGGCAGCCGTGCGTCTCGCATGCCTGGAGGAATAGATCGTCCAGCTGGAGCGGCGACAGGGCGCCGTCCAGAGCGAGAATGCGCTGGTCCAGCGCAGTGAGGAACTCGCGCAGCGTGCGCTCGTTCAGCTTCGCGAACCCGGCCATCCGAACATCAAGGTTCTGATATTCCGGGTCCTCGCTCGTCGCACGGGCCTCAAGCGCAGTGCGCAGGCACTCGCGTAGTACACGGCGAGGCGCTGGCCCGTCGGCAGCGTGTGCCGGACGAGAGGCAAGAACCAGTCGTGCCATGAGCGCGGATCCTCGCCGTGTAGGGCTCAGTGAGGGCCCGGCGGGCCGCGTGCGGGCGCGCCTTGTGGATCCACGCCGTGATCGTGTCTAGCAGCCCGGGGGCACGCAAGTACGCATCACGCGTGGCCACGATTGAGGCCTCATCACGCGCGCAGCTCTGCTGCAGCGCGAGGATCGTGCGTCGTCATCGGCAGAGCGCAAGTTCGCCGGGACGAGCTCAAGGCGCCGCAGCGTAGCGCGGTCACGCTCCAGGCCAGCAATAGAGGCCTCATAGAGGTCGCGCTTACGCTCGATTACGGCGCGGAGGGCGCCGGGGCGGATGCGCCCGACGATCACTCCGGCAAGAGCCTCGGACTTAGTATACTCCTGGCCGCCGGCAGCGTCGGGGCCAAAGAGATACTTCGTCGGCTGCGCCGACTGATAGTCCGGACGTCCTTGCGGAACCGGTCACCATCGGCGAGGCGGGGCTGGGCGGGCAAGAATCGATCCGCGCGGGATCGTCATCAGCCACAGCCGAGGCGCCGGGGCGGCGTACTGCACAGCAAGTTCGGCCTTCGCAGGCTCAACATGCGCGAGCGCAGACAGCTGGCTCCGGACTTCAGAACTAAGAAGTTCCGAGGAGTTTGACATGTTGTTCTCTTTGCAACGTAAAGCCGCAAGAACAAGATGCCGGGGAGAGCACTAGGCGCGGGATTTGATCTGCAGCTCGCTGCAGAATCCGGCGCGGGGATCTCGCGGTCACGCAAGAGCGCGACTCAGGACACTTAGAGAGCTGCTCGCAGCAGTCTCCGTGGCACGGTTGCTCGCAACCGGCGATGGGACAGGCAATGATGAGACTCTCGAGAGAGAGCTCGGCGCGTGCGCTTCGGTCTGGGATGACCCGAAGCCCGCGATAGGCACTAGAGACGTTTCCGGTGCACTACCGTCCAACCGCAAGCGGTACAGGCGGCGCACTCAAACGCAAAGCAACCGTGGGACGGCGCTCGCGCGGAAAGCAGGTCTCTGGCTCCAATAGGCACTGGCAAGGCGGCGCAGCGATGCGCGCTGCGCGGCGGGCTGGGGAGAGCGATACGGACTCAGACCCTTGAAGGTTCGATTCCGGCAGAATGGCGCCTGTCGCGTGCGAGATTAGTGTGTCTAATCGTGCGCGCGAGAAGCCCGTGCGGAGTGCAAGCTCGGCAGGGCGGGGTTTGGCGAGTGCTGCTGCTGTTAGCCACCGTGATGGTAGACTGAGGGTGTACCCGTCAACTACGGCGTACCCCGACACACGCATACAAATGACCGCGGCGCTCTAACTAGCCTAGGCGCCGTCGGCCTAGCAGCACGAAGGCTGCTTCGTGCTGCATACATCATCTAGAGCCCTAGCGGCTCACAATCGAGCATCCACTGTAAGTCGGATGCGACACAGTCATGATCACTGAGTGTTGGTTATATTTTCGAGCAAACATCGACCACAGAACTGATCATGAAGAGGTGCAGACACCTTCACGCATCGGCCAGCTGCAGGCGCCGGCCTCGAGATCGGCGGCGAGGTCAGAGAGGAGGAGATCCTCGTCGAATTCCGCCTCCGCCGAGTCGGCGCCCTGCGCGCGTTCACGGTTCATCATTCGCGGGTTGCACGCGCGGCTCGACGATTTGTCACTGAGTCAGCTGCTCACCTCGACATCGGCCTCGCTCACGGTGGCCGTAGTCTCATCAAGGCACAACTTGCCGCTAATTTGGAGACGATAATCAGCAGGCGATCGACGCTGAAGCGTCGGCGGAGTGGTGATCATAAATGATGATCAACGCACCGCATCCGGTCATTGGTCTGTTGATACGATAACATTACAGACGGCGTCAGCCGGAACCTTCCGTTAACGTACTCCACAGACCCGCGCCAACAGACGATTGCGAATACGTAGTGGTGGGGACCGGTGGTGACATACTGGGGAGGTTGATGGCGCCGGTGTTAGCGGCCATTGCTGCTGATTCCGAATTGCCCATCTTATGCTTTGAAGAAAGAGGCTGGAACGCGGGCGCAAGCCTTGAAGCCTTGAAGGATCCCGGAGGAGCTCAGCAACCCGCTCGCTTTGCGCGTCTGACCGAGAGACCGTGCGCGCCGCCGGGCCGATGCTGCACGACGTGCCAGATTGCAACAAGCTGCAGCGGCTCAGAGCCTCAGACCCTCCTCGCAAGTTGAACTGGTTGTAGACTTGTACCGGGGTAGTAGGAGACGGTTTGCGGCCCCAAATTGCCTACTCATGATCAGGCTACTGAGGCTAGTAGGAGACGGTTTGCGACCAAAAAAAACAAATCAACGGTCCGCACCCCCAAAAAACGGCGTGCTAAGAGCCTAAGACACCCTAGGAGTCTAGGACAGCCTAAAAAAATAGTTATGCAAACTAGGATTTTTTTTTTTGGTGAATTACCGGCCACCGGAACCTGCAGGCTGCACCCAGAGTTCATACATACACGCTGTCTAATTCATGCTTTCCGTGTTCGAATCGCCCTGCGATGAGAATCACGCCTTCGAATCCCGCCCGCTCCACATAATTCCGATCGATCATGTCCCACCTTGCCTGTATACGCCCCCGCAGTGCTGGAGTAGACTAGAGGCTGTGGCCGGTAATTCACCAAAAAAAAAATGCACCCAGAGTTCCAAAATGTTTTGTGGGCCCAGGAGACCCCCAAAAAATTTTAAAAAATTTAAAAAAGTTTTGAAAAATTTCTCAAAAATTTTTGCCATACAAACGAGAAGGCACGTTCCAGAGGCGCGCAAACGCGCTCTAAACGTGCTCTTAAGGTCCTCTTAACATTCTTGTAGCATGGGAAGTGGTCAGAAGTTTTATTTCGAGCCCATTTGGGCGAAGGCACACTCATGAATTTCCTAGGGCTCGCCAGGGGTACAGTGAGGTCTGACCCTTATCGACGTGCAGAGTGCCCGGCGGCCCCTATCGCATTGCTTATCGCTTAAACTTCATTATACATGCAAGAGATACGTATAGGAAGCTTATTACGACGTGTTCTGCACGAGAAAAGGGCCCCCCGAATATTTTCTCGAGAAAAAGTTTTTGAGCGTCCAGCCGAGACCAAAACATTTTGCAAAAACTTTTACAAAAACTTTTGTTTTATTTTTCGAAAACTTTTTCGGCCGGAACCCTGGCTGCACCTGATAACCATATGCATTGAATGGGACTGTGCTACGGTAACAGTTCGTATTAACTTCGGAAGTTCGTAACTTAGTAGTAACATCGCCGCGGCGCGATCGGCGGCGGGCCTCCCGGCCGGCGGGCCCGGCTTCAGTACTAGTAACTAGTAGTAAGTTGCTCCATACGGACTTATAATTACTAAGTTGGTAAGACTTATAGTATACCGTGTAATACTTACTAAGTTAATTACCGCGCTGACATAACTACTGCGCTACCATATTACTGCGCTCAAAATTTTTAGAACGCAGTAATTTGGTAGCGCAGTATATATACCCCTTGGCTAGTATTACCCTATTTTCGAGGCCATTATTACTGGAACGCAGTAATTTGGTAGCGCAGTAAAGCGCTAACCGGCGTAGAAATTTAGAACGCAGTAATTTGTGGCGCAGTAAATAAGTGTTACACGGTATACCGCGCTGACTTAACTACCGCGCAGCCAGGTCCGCGCTGCCAAATTTTTTTAAATTACCGCGCTAAAAAAATTACCGCGCAAATTACTGCACATGCCATGATGCGTTCTTCAAGAAGTTGACAAGAACCGTTGAACCGTTGAACGGAGCGCCTCTCGAGCTCCCAGCTGCCAGCTGGAGATGGACCCCGAGGACCTGGAGGTAGGGTTGGCAGCTTGAAATTTCAAGCCATTGAAATTGCATTGAAATTGAAAATTCAATTTCAATTTCAACGCCGCCCGTTGAAATTGCATTGAAATAGAATATAAAAATAATAAAATATATTGAATTTCTCCGTTTTCGCACCCTCAGCTTCCCCTTCCCAGCCCCTCCGGCCTTCCCGGGAGCCCTCCCAGCCCGTAAAGAGACTCAGAGAGTGAGAGTGAAGTCGATTAGAGACAATTCAGAGTGAAAGAGACTCTCCGCAGTGCGTGGGGTCTCTGCAAGTGCTGCACTGCGGATTGGAATTTCAATTGAATTTTCAAAGCTTTCAAAGGGTCGACTTTCAGTTTCAACGCCAAATTTTTGAATTTCATGAAATTCACCAACCCTACCTGGAGGACCTGGAGGCTGGAGGAGGACCTAGTCTCAACCAGTGCTGAGTAAAATTTACTCCCCAAAAATTGGCCTGAAAACTTTCTGCATGCGCAAGCTTAAGCTTTGGAAAATTATGTGCAAATATTTGCGCCATTGAAAACATTCCAAGCACCGCAAAAGCACTGTATCTCGTAGCTATAGCAAATAAGCGTCTAAACGAGCTCGAGAGATATGGGCTTTACGATGATACCTGTACATGTGCGTTTAGATTCAAAATACGCAAGCGTTTTGTCTTGTTTCAAGTTTTAATTTGCATTCTTTTCAGAGTCGCCGATCGCGAGAGGGGGTACCCATCTTAATGAAGCGACCTTCGCCTCCTGATCATGACGCCCATGTAGCTCTCTCACCTTTAAAACTATGCCAGAACCGAAGGAATGCCGCGAGCAGCCGATAGACCTTGCTCGTAATTGGCGGTGGGTACCGGTGGGGTGCGGAGGGGGGTCAAGCTTAAGTCACTGAGTGCAAATTTACTGAAAGTTTTCTATAGTTGCCGGCGGGGATGAAAATTAACTAGTACTGAAAGTTTGCAAGAAAATTTTCAACTGAAAGTTTGCCCAGCGCAAAGATACGCAGCACTGGTCTCAACTCAGTGACTTGTACTATGATCAGGCTCGAGCTTTACAAGAATTCGAACGGCGAGCTTTTCCAGGCTTATATGCATCATGCATGACCAGCTTCCCCCACTTCCTCCTCAGGGTTGCAACCGACAGCGCCCTGCTGCATGCGGGGCGCGGCGGACCGGAGGGCGTCCTCCGGATCCGGGGCTGGCTGGGCGATCGCTTCAGGATGTACTGCCCGAAGCGCGAGCTATTCGGCGACGAAGCCGACGAGTAGCTCCTCTTCCGATCCCCTGCTGTGCTTCCCCCCCCCACCCCACACCCCCCACCCCCCCACCCCCCTCCCCCCCCCCCCCTCCCTCCCCCACCCCCCCGCCCTCCCAGTACCTGCGCTCCCGCCTCCCAGTCCCTGCGCCTCCCCCTCCCCCTCCCCCCCTTCCCCCCCTCCCCTCCCCCCCTCCCCCCTCCCCCCCACTCACCCCCTCCTCCCCGCCACCGCTTCCCCGCCCCCATCGCCCCTCTCCACCCCGCCGGCCCTGCCCTTCCCTCCCTCACCCTGTCGCCTCCCCTCCCTCGTTCCCCTTCTCGCCCTGTGTTCTCTCGAGCTCCCTTTTTGAGCACCTTGTCTGCATCCCTCTCTCGTCTTTCCCTGTACCACACCCCACCCCAGTCGCCAATTCTTCACCCCGCCTTTAATACGCTGGTTGGCTCATACGAGAAGTAAATACGAGAAGTAAATACACGGAGACTCCATCACTACGCCCACTGACGACCTCACTCTCAACCTATCACCTACGGCCGCTCGCCGGGCCCTCGCGCCCGCCGCCGACCCGCCGTCGCCTGCGCGACTTGCGCCTCCACACGTCCCTCGCTACCGCCGACACGCTCGCCTCCCGCCGCCACCGCTGCTCTTGCTCCCCCTGCCCTCTCTCGCCCGTTGCCCGAGTCGCCTTCCCCCACGGCCCCACCCTCCACCCACTCTGCCCCTGCCATTCTGCTGATCTCCCGCTACCCCAGGGAGGGGACGGTGGTGCGGGCTGCCAGGTGGAAGGTCGTCAGTCGGCCGCTGAACCCACCGGCGCCTGCCCCGGCCACGCGCCAGGCCGGGGCGGTCGGACCGCCGCGGAGGGGGCTCGTCATTGCCCGCGGCGGGGGGGAGGCGGTCGGCGGGCGGCTGGAAGCCCGGCGGAACGCGCCACTGGAACCTCCCTCCTCCGACCGCGGCTGCCCGACCCGGTCCTCCCCGTCCTTTCCCGCCGCCCAACGTCGCCCCATGCCGTGCCCTCCTCCCTGCCCCCGTCCCCCCTTCCCCCGACCAATCTCCCCCGATGCTCTGAACCCGGCGGCTCCACCAGGCTTGCTCTCGCACGAGCGAGCCCCTGACCCGACCCGCCGTGCCGACGACACGGCGGGCCGTACTCTAGCGTGTACAGAGTGGCTAGATTATAGTGCGCCTTCTCGGAGGCCCTAGCTTACTAGGCATAGCGCTAGCTACAGCTGCAGCTCACTTCGCTGCCGCAGTGCCCACCTCTGATTTCTACTCTCGTCCCTGGGTAGTCATCGATATCCCCTCTCCCGCGTAGGATCTTTCCTGTGCTGCAGCTCTAGAATTAGCCCCCTGGGTAGCTTTTCCAGTTCAACGGTTATTTCCACATCCGAGCTCCACCCGGTCCGATGTCCGAAAGGCTTAGTCCCGTAGGCTCATCTCTCGACTTGACACAGATGGACACCTCAGTTATATCTCTAGCCATTTGTCTCGGTGTGTGCGAATTCATTATAATTATGACCACACCCCACCCCAGTCGCCAATTCTTCACCCCGCCTTTAATACGCTGGTTGGCTCATACGAGAAGTAAATACACGGCTACAACGTGCGCCCGCGAGTGTCCTCGCTACAGGAGGGGGGTGGGTGGGGGTGGGTTGGGGGGGGGGGGGGGGGGGCGGTCTGCTGAAAAGGGTGGGTGATCAATGTTGCTGTGGTAGCTTGTTCTTGGGGTAGTATACTTTGACGTCCTGGCGCCAGCCGCTGAGGACGCCCTTCGCCGCGCTGTACAGCAGCGCGTCGTCTGTGCCCACGTGCATGTTGAGATGCGCGTTCAGGCCGCGGAGGCCCTGCGCAGGAAGGGTCCAGTTAGGGAGCGCCGCGCGGAGCGAGGGTTTCGTGGAGATGGTAACTGACCTCGAGGACGAGCAGGTCCGCCCCGCTGTCCAAGAAGCACCGGATCTCCACGCGCCACGGAGACGAGCAGGCCGCGAGCGCCGCGACCTCCTCCGCCGCGAGGGGCCTCCTGATGAAGAGATTGAGCCGGTGGTCGGGGACGCGGGAGGCAACTGCGACGAAGTCCGCGAGGGCCGCCGGGTCCGTGCCGCCCGGGGCTGCGCACGCCGCGCTCAGAAATGGGCGGGGCGAGGGGTACACGATTCGACGGACCGTCGAGGACGAGAGAAAGGTCCTTGAAGGAGCGGGAGGCGCGCACGGCGTCGGCGAGGCCGGCGATGAAGGGCGCCGCGCTCCCCGCGGCTCTCCTGAAGCGGATGTCGAGCCAGCCGAGCTTGGGGGCCGCCCCCAACGCCGCCACGTCCTCCCGAGAGACGTCGTCGTCGATCTGCGACAGCCTCGGCGGAAGCTCAAACCGGCAGGGGCGGCGGGGCTCACTTTGAAGCCCTCCAGGGATCGCAGCTCGGGGAGGCGGGCCACGGCGCGGAGGTCCTCCCCGTTGAACTTGTAGCAGGGCCTGCGTAGCGACGTCGCTGAGCTGGACCGGTGTACTCCTGAGCAAAGCTGCAAGATCCGACAGACGTGACGGCTGGTTGAAGGACATCGGCCTTCTGGCGCACGCGCTCAGCTTGCGGAAGACGGAGACCTGGATGGTCCCCCGCCACGCCTTGCACACGCTGCCCCGGCAACTCAGCGATTTAGAATGATGCGGTGAGATCGAGGCGCTCAAAAGCGCACGGGCGAAGGGGCCACGCCTCCTCCAGCGAAAAGAAAGAGAAAATGTGCGCGAGGAGCTCGTCCGAGAGGTCGCCGATGCTCGCTTCGACTCGTTTCGCGACGCTCGACTCGTTCTCCTGCAGCGAAGTGTCATCGCCCGCAGGCCGGCGCGCGCGAGGCGGGAAGAGCGCGCGAAGCGCGAACTGACCGCGAGACGGCTCCGTTTCGCTGCGGGTTCCATCCCTTTTGTCTGTGATGCTCTGATGCTGATTAGAGTGCTCGCTGCGCCGGAGCTCGGCCGGCCTGCATGCAGCTGATCTTCCCACGGGCGCAGGCGGTTTGAAAACTGCCGCAGTCAAGCCCAAGCAGATGACGCGCTGTACCCGGTAGGCTAGCCGGCTAGACGGCTCGCCCTTGCTTCGTGTGCACAGGATCATGAGCTAGCCCAGCAGCCTCACGATCAAGCTCATCTCGCATGCAAGATACACTACCGAAACCGGATGGGAGCCAGGGGCCGGGGAGAGGGGACGGGGCCCAGGGACGGCAAGGGAAGGCGGGGGATCTGACGGGAAGGGGGGCCGGGGGACGGGGGCCGCTCACTCGTCGACGACGATCTTGTTGGCGACGCTCGAGAAGAGCGCGTTCGCCTCCTCGAGCCGCTGGCGGGCGGCGGCGGAGGCGGCGGCGCGGGCGGCGGCGGCGTCGGCGGCGATGCCGGCGGCGGCCTTGGCGGCCGGCATCTTGAACTTGACGCGGAAGAGGCGCTCGCCGGCGGCCGCCTCCTGCGCCCCGCCGCGCAGCGCCTCGAGCTCCGGCGCCGCCTCCGCGCCGGCCTCGAGCTCGGGCCTCGGCACGAAGAAGAGGCGCGGGATCTCCGCCGCGCTCGGCGCCGCCAGCTGCAGCCGCACCGCCTCCTCCCCCGCGCGGCGGCGGCGGCGGCGGCGGCGGCCGCGGCCTCGTTCGCGGCGACGTCGGAGGGGTGCGGGCCGGCGAGGGGCTCCCGGAAGGCGTCGGCGGGGACGCCAAAGGCCGGCCTCTCCCGCCGCGGCAGGTACACCTCCGAGAGCGTCGGCAGCTCCCGCCGCGCCTCCCACGCCGCCACCCCGATCGGCTCGTCCACGGGGCGCGAGAGCGCCGGCAGCGGCGCCGCCGCCCGCAGCAGGTGGCACGGGTCGACCTCCGAGTACGGCCGCAGCGGCTGCAGCGCGAACACCGGCGGGTCCAGCTGCGCGGCGCGCGCCAGCTCGGCGGGGCCCAGAAGCACGGGAGGAGGGAAGGAGGGTAGGGGGGTACCAGGTCGGAGAGTGTGTCGAGGATGGGGGCCTTGAAGAACTCCTCCGGGGCGGAGATGGGCGGCGGGCCCGTCGCCGCGCCCCGCGGCGCTGCGTGGGGGACAGTGCCCAGTCAGCAACCCCTCAAGCCCCGGGGCGGGGCGGGGCGGGGGCGGGGCGGACCGAGGATGCCGGCCTCGTCGAGGGCGCCGACGCGGAGCTGGCGCGCCGCCTCCGTCGCCGGGAAGACCGGCAGCGCCGGCGTCTGCTGCGCCTGCTCCCCCCGCGTCGGCGGGATGCATGGGGGAGGGGGAAAGCACGGGGAGGGGGGCACGGGACCTTGTGGGAGAGGAGCTTGTACTGGAGGGGCACCTTGACGGGGGCCTTGTCGACGGCGGGGCGCTCGAGGGCCGGCTTGATCTCCACGGGGGCGCGCTTCTCGGCGTCCCCCGAGTCGCGCGGGGGCGGCCCGAAGGGGTCGTGGTACATGGCCCCGGGGGGGATGGAGAAGGGGAGGCCCGAGCCGGTGGAGGCGCCGCTGGCGAGGGCGGAGAGGAAGTGGGCCGTATCCTCGGAGAAGGGGTCCGCCCCGGGGCCGTCCAGCGGCACCAGCCGCAGCAGCGGCCGCGGCCCGTGCCTCGCCGCCGGCGTCGCCCGCCCGCTCGCCGAGGGGGCCAGGGCGGCGGCGGGGGAGGAGGAGGAGGGGGAGGGGGAGGCGGAGGGGTCGTGGGCGAGCGGGGAGGAGAGGGGGGCGCGGAGGCGGTGGCCGGCGGCCTCGAGGAAGGCGCGGATGCGGCGGAGGACGCGGTGCAGGCGGCGCGAGAGGATCACGCGGTACGCCGCCTGCCGGAACCGCCCCAGCACCGCCGCCCGCTTCCGGTTCGTGTCGTTCAGCTTCGGCCCGTCCCACGTCGGCACGTGCCAGCGCGCCCGGTCCCCCGCCGGCCGCTCCACCCGCCCGCCCGCCCCGCCCGGCACCCGCGTCGAGACGCGCGCCAGCGACGCCGCCAGCGCCTCCCGCGCCTCCCGCTCCGCCGTCTTCCGCCGGCCCTCCAGCACCGCTGCGCGCCCGGCCCGTGAGCGGCGCCGCGGAGGGCTGGGGCGGCTGGGCGGGCGGGGCGGGGGTGCGGGGGCGGACCCTCGCGGTGCTCCTCGGAGAGCGGGGCGTCCCCGACGCAGACGAACCAGCGCAGGTCCTTGCTCTTCTCCAGCTCCACCGCCGCCCGGTACGCGCTGCGCCGTCGCGCGTCAGCGGCCCCGCGCCGCCGGGGCGGGGCGGGCGGGGCGGGGCGGGGCGGGGCGGGCGCGCCTCTCGAAGGCGATCTCGCGCTCCTTGCGGCGGCGGCCGGCGGCCTGCCCGGGGTGGCCGGCGTCGCGGCCGAGGCGGCGTCCAGCGGGCCCGGGTCGCCCCCGCTGTCCGCGTGCAGCAGCGCCGCCAGCGCCGCCGCCGCCGCGGGGTCCCCCTCCTGCGCGTGCGCCGCCCGCGAGCCCCGCCTGCCCCGCGACGCGTCCGTGCCCCGCTGCTGCTGCTGCTGCTCCCGCTGCTGCGCCAGCGCCAGCTGCGCCCCCCGAGTGTCAGAGACGCGGGGCGCAGGCGGCAGCGGCGCGCGCCTTGAGCTGCTTGATGGACATCTTGCCCTTCTGCTGGTTGAGGACGTAGGCGACGGTGGCGTGGCCCTTGAGCGGCTCGGCCGGCACGAAGACCCCGTCCACGTCCCGCTCCGGCTGCTCCATCGCCGCCTCCAGCGGCGGCGCCCCCGCCGGCGGCACCGAGTCCGGGAAGAGGAGGCCGGCGGGGAGGGACGAGAGGGGATCCCCCGCCGCCCCGCCGCCCCCGCCGCGCGGCTTCAGGGAGACGGCGGCCCCGTAGTCGTCCAGGGTGCCCGGCGCGGCGCCGGCGACGCGCTTGCCCGAGCGCACGAGCGTCGCCGCGAGCTCCCGCGGGTCGCCCCCCGCGGCCAGCTCCTTCAGCGAGGCCGTCCCCGTCGCCGCGCCCGCCTCCTCGCTCCTCCGCTGCCGCGCCTGCATCGTCTGCGTCAACAGGTGCGTCCTGCGGCGGCGCGTCAGGCAGAGCTACGGAAAGGAGAGGGGGGAGGGGCGGGGCGGGCGCGCCTGGTGATGCCCGGGGAGGAGGAGCCGGTGACGGTGCAGAGGACGGGCTCGAATCCGAATTGGGCGACGTTGATGCTCATCTCCATGGACACGGTGGCGAGCACCGAGGGCCGGTAGTCGATGCAGACCTCCACGTGCCCGTTCCCCGGCACGACGCCCCGCAGCGGCGAAACCCGGAAGTCCGGGTGCGGCCGCGTGATCGTGATCTCGAACTCGAAGTGCACTGGCACCTTGCACGTCAGCGGAATCACACGCGTCGTCCTGCGGCGGGGCGGGGCGGGGCGCGCGTCGGCGCGGGGAGCTGGGGAGGGGCGGGCGGGCTCCGGGCGCACGTCTCGGAGATGGGGCAGTCGCCGAGGTCGACGAAGCGCGGGAAGACGTTCTCGTTCATGACGGGGTACGCGTGGATGGGCACCAGGATGTTCTCGTCCTCGGCGTGCACGCGCACCGAGTCGTAGTAGTAGCGCCACTCGTCCGGCGTGAACTCCACCTCGATGTCCTCGCCCATGCCCGGCGCCAGGTGGCCCTGCGCGCCGCTCAGACCGCGCCGCACCGGCCACCGCGCGCGGCGACAGGCCCACCTTCTTGTTCACATTGATCCGGAAGAAGGGCGTGGACGGCGGCAGGATGACGAGCCGACGGCTCGAGCCCGACATGTTCACGACACGCAGCGTCTGCGTGTGTGTCTGCCCCACCTGGTAGCCCGCGAAGTGCATCATCGCCGGGTTGGCCTCTGCACCCAGCGTGAGAGGCGCGGCGAGACTCGGTGCGGCTCTCGCACCGATGATGGCCGTCTTGCCCAGCTTGGCGAAGACATCTGCCGCATGTGTTAGCTACTGCCTTTCACGGCAGCTAGGGTGCGCACTGTTGTCTACGACGGGGTTGGGCCTTTCGACTCTGGGCTCGTCCGCCACCAGGCGTGTAGGGATGCTGAGCGTCGCCCCATCCACAGAGAGCGTCACTGGCTGGTCCAGGCGCGCCGACATCGGCGCTTGCTGGACCGCGGCCGCCATCTCGCCCTGTCTGCTGCGCTAAGCTATTACTTCGCGCATGGATCGCTTTGCCTGCTTCAAATCGCCTCCAGCAGCGCAGCTAGTGGCCTAGAAGACTTGTTCCCTTTCAGGCTTGACTGACAGGGGTACGCGTGCAAACAAGTTCGAGCAAAGACCAAGCAGAACGGCCCGGATTGAGAGCAGCGAACGCGGCCGGCACATATACATTCTCCGCGTTTTGCCGCCCTCGCGGCGACCGCTTTAGCCTGCAGTTCGAGCGGCGCTGGGCCCATCTTGAGCAGCGGCGGCGCCGTCAGCGAGGATGTCGTCAGACGTGCTCGCACTTGTCAACTTCTACGCAAGAGAGGGCCTATACCGACATCTGCAGACGGTATGCTCGGAAGTGCTGAAGAAGCGGGCCGGAGAGCCCACGCTCATGTTCTGGCGCGCGTATGGCATGGTTATGGAAGGTCTGGCGTCTAGCTGCGCGGCGGGCTCGCGGCTCGCGCGCAGGGTCCGTCTGATGTGCTCTGGCGCAGGGAGCGTGAACGAGGGCATCCGCGAGTATGAGCAGCTGCTAAACCGGAAGGAGATTGCCCTGGCCGTTTATGCCGGCCTGGCTCACGCCCACCAGAACAGCCGGACCGTTGGTGCGTGGGCCCTCCCACCTCATGGCCCTGCCGCCCAGCGCCGAAAGGGCCGCCCGCAGACCGCGAGGCGTTGCGGGACATGCAGTCGAGGATGCAGGCCGAGGAGCGGGTCGCACCGGAGAAGGCGCTGCTGCAAGCGGCGACGCTCCTCTGGCACACGAAGAGCTTCGACAAGGCCCGCGACTACGCCAACCTGGTGCGTGCCGCGCGCCCCGCGCACGGCCTTGCGCGCCTGTCGCGGCGCCCCCCACCGACGCGCTGCGCAGGCGCACCAGCAGGCGCAGGGCGCGAGCGCGCAGGCGCTCATCCTGCGCGGCTGGATCGACCTGACGTGCGGGAAGCAGTCCTACGCGGACCGCGCGATGGAGTACTTCGACAAGGCGCTGGACGCGAGCGCGCCGTCGTCGTCGCCGGTCGGGGACGCGCCGGCGCCGCGCAAGAAGGAGCTCGAGGCGCTGCTCGGCAAGGCCAAGTGCCTCGAGCTCAAGGGCCAGTACGCCCCGGCGCTGGACGTCCTCACCCAAGTCGTCGTCTCCTACGGCTGGTTCCAGCCCGCCCTCACCGAGAAGGTCCGGCCCCCGCCGCCCTGCCCCGCGCCGCCCGCGCGGGCCCCGAGCCTTGGGCGCAGGCGAAGATCCTGCTGGCGATGAACAACTGGGAGGAGGCGCTGGAGACGGCGCAGCGGGTGCTGGCGAACGACGGGCAGAACATCGAGGCGCTGCGGGTGGCGGTGACCTTCGTGCTCGTCCGCGAGGCGCGCTACAGCGTCGCCGCCGCCCGCGCCGCCGACCTCCTCGACGCCATCGACCGCCTCGAGCCCAAGAACGCCATCGTGCGCCCCGCGCGGGGGCGTGCGGGCTTGGGGCGGGCGCCGCCTGACGCGGCCGGCAGCTGTACACGACGGTGGCGCGGCCGCTGGCGCGCATCGCCGGCCGCAACGCCGCCGTCCTGCAGCACACCGAGGCGATGCTCGACCGGGCCCGCAAGATCAGCCCCGACAGGCGAGGCCGCCCCGGCCCCCGCCCTCCGCCGCCCCGCGCTCCCGCACTGACGCCGGCCCGGGGGACCGCAGCGCGGAGGTCCTCACGGAGTACGCGACGCAGCTGCTGATGACGGGCAACCTGCAGGAGGCCGCCAAGGTGCGGGCCGCGCGGGCGGCCCCCGGAAAGAGTGGAGTAGCTCAGCGTTTTCGCGCGCGCAGGCGTTCCGGCAGGCGTCGAAGGTGGACGAGACGTCGACGGGGGCGCTGTACGGGGTCATCAAGTGCCAGATCCTCTCGGGCTCCCTCGAGGACGCCGCCCAGCAGCTCGAGTTCCTCTCCGAGATCCAGGCCCGCCCGCCCGCCCGCCTCGGCCCCCCGGGCCGGCCCCGCCCCACCCCCCGCCGCCTCGCTGACGGGCCCCGCCGCGCAGCAATCGTTCGGGAAGTCGCCGGACATGGCGCTGCTCTCGGCGATGCTGGCGTGGCGCAAGGAGCGGAACGCGGAGCAGGCGGGGCAGCACCTGAAGGAGGCGCTGCGGATGCACACGCAGTCGGTGAAGGGCGTCCCCATGGGCCACGACTTCTTCGTGCAGTACAACCCGGACTTCATGGTCGAGATCGCCCGCGAGTACCTCCAGCACAGCGGCTCGGAGCCACTCGAGGCCGGAGAGCAGGCCGGGCCCGCCCTCCGCCTCGCCATCTCCTGCCTAGAGCAGGTCATCCAGAAGGTCCCCGGCCTGCTGGACGCCCAGCTCACCCTGGCCCGCGCCCGCTACATCGCCAACGACACGGACGGGGCCCAGCGGACGCTCGCCGTCGTGCTGCGGCTGGAGCCGGCGCTGGCGGACGCGCACCTGCTGCTGGCGCAGATCCTGCTGAACCAGGACAAGTTCAAGCAGGCCGGCCAGGCGCTCGAGCAGGCGCTCGCGCACGACTTCGGGGTGCGGGACGTGCCGCCCTACCACCTCATCAAGGCCCGCGTCGCCGAGGCGCAGGGCGACCTCGAGGGCGCCCTCAAGATCCTCGAGGGCGCCTTCGGCCTCCCCGGCGTCCGCACCGCCGGCCGCGGCGGGCCCGCCTCGGCCTCCTTCAAGCGCGCCGAGAAGGCCGGCGCGGCGGCGGGGAGCGGGGCGGCGAAGGCGCCGCAGCCGGTGACGCTCCAGGACCGGGCCTCGATCTACCTGGCGCTGGCGCGCGTGCACACGCGGCTCAACCACATCCACGAGGCGACCAAGGTGATCGGGGACGCCCAGCACGAGTTCAAGGGCACCACGGAGGAGACGCGCGTCACGATCGCCAGCTGCGAGCTCGCGCTGCAGCGGGGCGAGGTCGAGGCGGCGCTCTCCATGCTCCGCTCCGTCCCCGCCGAGTCCCCGAGCTACGTCAAGGCCCGCACGGTGATGGCGGACGTCTACCTGAAGCACCGGAGCGACCAGCGGGCGTACAAGGAGTGCTACCGGGAGCTGGCGGAGCGGACGCCCACGCTGCAGAACCTCGTGGCCCTCGCCGAGGCCTACCTGCGCGTGCAGGAGCCCGAGCGCGCCATCGAGACCTACGAGAGCGCCCTCAAGCGCTTCCCCCAGGAGGCCTCCCTCAAGTCCCGCATCGGCCCGCCCCGCGCCCCGCGCCCCGCGCCCCGCCCGCCCCCGCTCCACGGGCCGGCCCTGACGCGCGCGCAGGCAAGTGCCTGATCTCGACGCACGACTACGCGCGGGCCATCCAGTACTACCGCTCGGCCGTCGACGCCGACCCCTCCAAGGCTCGCCCCCGCCCCCGCCCCCGCCCCCGGCGCCGCCCCGCCGCGCTGAGCGGCGGGGCAGATGGAGCTGCGGTACGACCTGGCGGAGCTCTACACGCGGCTGCAGAAGTACGACCTCGCGGAGCAGTGCATCCGCGACGCCATCGACCAGGCGCGCCCGCCCCCGCGCACCGCGGCGAGCCCCCGCGGAGGCGCCCCGCCTGACGGGCGCCGGGGCGCAGCCGAAGGACGACAGCGACGTGGAGGCGCTGATCCTGGACGTCAAGTGCCACCTGCTGCTCGCGCAGGTCCACAAGGGCGCCGGCAAGCAGCCGGCCGCAGTCGAGGCCCTCGGCAAGGCCCGCTCCATCCAGAACAGCGTCCTCACGCGCACCGGCGCCCGCGGGGACAACGAGGCCGGGCGGGCGCAGCGGCAGCAGGCGGCGGCGATCTGCCACACGCTCGCCGTGTACCACGAGGAGGCGCGGGACCTCGACAAGGCCGTCGCGTACTACAACGAGGCCCTCAAGCACGACGAGGCGGACGAGAAGACGATGGTGGCGCTCGCGAAGCTGCAGCTGGCGCGGGGCGAGCTGGACGGGGCGCAGCAGCAGTGCAGCGCGATGCTGCGGATCGACGCGAACCACGAGGAGGCCTCGATGATGCTCTCAGAGGCGATGTTCCGCAAGAACGAGTTCGACGCCGCCATCTACCACTTCCAGCAGCTGCTGGACCGGAAGCCCTCGAACTACACCGCCCTCTCCAAGCTCCTCCCGCTCCTGCGCCGCGCGGGGCGCCTGCCCGAGGCCCTCCGCCTCTTCAAGGCCGCCGAGCGCGCCAGCGCCCGCGCCGCCGCCGACGCCGGCTTCCACTACTGCCGCGGCCTCTACTTCCGGTGCGCCCGCCCCGCCCCCGCCCCTCGAGGCCCTCCCCCTCTCGCTCCCGCCGAGCGCGGGGCGGCGGGGCAGGTACATGAGCAACGTGCACGAGGCGCTGCGGGAGCTGAACCTGGCGCGCAAGGACGGCGAGTGGGGCGAGCGCGCCCTCACCAACATGATCGAGCTCTACATCGCGCGCCCCGCCCCCCGCCCCGCCCCGCCCCGCCCCCCGCCGCCTTCCGCGGCCGCTGACGCGGGGCCGGCAGAACCCGGACAACGAGACGCTGTTCGAGGAGGCGGTGGACGGGCCGGCGCCGGCGGGGAAGGAGGCGTCGGAGAACGTGCGGGCGGTGGAGCGGCTGCTGCAGGAGGCGAGCAAGAAGTACGGGGGCCCCGGGCAGGTGCAGCAGAAGCCGCTCAAGTACATGGTCCTCGAGTGCTACGCCATGATGGCCACCAAGAACAAGCAGCGGGTTGAGGACGCCCTCAACAAGTGCCGCCCCGCGCAGCCCGCAGGCCCTGCCCCGCCCCGCGGCGCCCCTGACCCCCCGGGCAGGTACGTCGACATCTTCCAGTACGACAAGGACCACGTCGGGGCCCTCCTCGGTCCGCTGCCCCAGCCCCGCCCCGCCCCCGCCCCCGCCCCGCGCTCACGCCGCGAGGGCCGGCAGGGATGGCGACGGCGTACATGCAGCTGAAGCAGACGCCCAAGGCGCGGAACCACCTGAAGCGCATCGCGAAGATGAACTACGGGCCCGAGGACGGCGACGACTTCGAGCGCGCCTGGCTCATGCTCGCCCAGATCTACGTCGACGTGCGCCCCCGCCCGCCCGCCCCCTCACGGGCGGCCCCTGACGGGGCGGGGCGGGCGCAGGGCGGGAAGATGGACCTGGCGCAGGAGCTCTGCAAGCGGGCGCTGGCCGCCAACAAGTCCTGCGCCAAGGCCTGGGAGATGCTCGGCACCATCCTCGAAAAGGAGCAGGCCTACAAGTGCCCCCGCATCCCCCCAACCCCTCTCCCGGCACATCGTTCCCTTTTAACGGCGGCTGACCGCCCGATTCTCCGACAGGGACGCGGCGGACCACTACGAGAACGCGTGGAAGCTCACCAGCGAGCAGAGCTGCGGTGCGCGCGTGCCCCCACGTGCACCTACGCGCGCACCGCGTACCCCCCGGCGAGCCCTCCCGCGCAGGGATCGGCTTCAAGCTGGCCTTCAACTACCTCAAGGCGAAGCGCTTCGTGGAGGCCATCGACATCTGCCACAAGGCGCGGCCCCCGCCGGCACCCCGCCGCGGCGGCCCTCGGCGCCTCGCTGATCGGGGCTAGGGCGGCGCCTGCAGGTGCTGGCGATCGACCCCGAGTACCCCAAGATCCGGGGGGAGGTCCTCGTC
This sequence comes from Cyanophora paradoxa, assembly GCA_004431415.1. Lineage (NCBI taxonomy): Eukaryota > Glaucocystophyceae > Cyanophorales > Cyanophoraceae > Cyanophora > Cyanophora paradoxa. The sequence goes on from QPMI01000678.1 coordinate 23,074, forward strand.
AAGGCCCGCATGGCCCTCCGCGCCTGAGCGCCGCGGCGCCGCGCCCCTCGCCGAGCGCCTCCGACCCCGGCCTCCCCGCGCCCCCTCTCTTCCCCGCCCCCTCTTCCCCCTCTTCTTCGACTTGTCCACATAGCGCTAGCCGCGTTCGTGATCATGAGCTGTCAGCAAGGCTAGGTCCGGCAGCACATGTACGCGTGTATATGCCATGCATGTCTGCAATGACTGTGCATGCGAAAGCGAAAGCTTGCAAGGTGAACTCTCACCATTGCCAGCTCAGCTCGAAGGCGGGTCGAAGCGCCATCGAAACGGCACCCCATATCGCGTACCCATCTCCATGGCGACCCGAATGCCCAATTGAATTTTTCTTCCCTCAGCTTGGAAAGTTTGCCGAGGCTCGAGCTCCCCTTGGGTCCGCGTGCACGCGCTGCGCACCCTCCCCTCTGACGTCTGTGACCGCGGGCGCAGGGATACGCCGCATCATACGCGGCAGTTCGCCTGGACTCCCCGGGAACACTCGTGTCCAGTCCTTTCCCCCGCCCCAGCAGCACCCAGCAGCCGAAGATCTAGAGCGCTTTGACAGCAGCACCCAGCGTCTTAGCTTCAGAGATCGAGCAACGCCGACACACCGCGATGTCGGCGCCCGCCTATCCTCTCGGGGCGATTCCCCGTCGCGGCTCCATGGACAGCACGGGCTTCGCAGTTCCGCACCCTGGCAGCTTCGGGAACGTCGGCCTCATGCCAGCGGGCTTCCCGCCTCAGCTCGTTGCCGGCCTTGGCGCACCGGAGCTCGTGGAGATTGCGTGAGCGAACTTCCTTCTCTGGCCTCGCTGGCCCTCGCCATGCCCAGGGCCGAGACTGATGAGATGACACGCAGGCCGCGCCATTTCCTGCAGTGCATCCGGCTGCCGAACGGCCTGTTCCAGCCGATCAGCAATTATGTCCTGCAGGCTGTCCCGATCATGGGAAAGCAGCAGGAGGAGGAGCCTCGCGTCCGCCGCCCTCAGGTATTCGCAACTGCGTGTGGTTCCGTCGCTTCGCTGACGTGGCTGAATTGTGATCGCACAGAACTCCTTCCTTCTCTTCTCCAATGAGTTCCGCGGAAAGCTGCGGGCAGCCAACAAAGAGCTAACAAACGCGGATGTCAGCCGCATGCTCGGCGAGAAGTGGAAGGCGCTGCCCGAGGAGGAGAAGAAGAAGTGAGCGAGTTTCGGTCGCCAATCGCATAGTATGTGCCTAACGAAAGATGACAGGTACCGCGAGCGCGCCGAGAAGATTCGTGTGGATTTCCAGGCGAAGCATCCGGACTTTTCGTACGCGGCGAAGCCGAAGAGGAAGGATTCTATGCCGGGCGGCCTGCCCGTCGGTGGCTTGCCGATGGGCCTTCCGATGCTCGCGCACCCGCCTGCGATGCACGTCGCCCCGCCACCTGCCATGCACGTCCCGCCCCCGGCGATGACGATCGCGCCGCCGCCGCCCATCCCGGCCGCGCTTCCTGTCAAGGTACCGGCTTTTCCTCGACGACTGCAGTCGAAACGCTGATTTCACCGCGACCAGCGTTCGGCGGAGGCTCCCGCTGGCCCTCCGGTGGACGTAAAGCGCGCTCGCGCCGAGCCCCAGGCACCTGTCATGCCCGCCGCGACTCTGCCGCCCGCTCCGGTCCTGCCCCCGGCCGCGCCGCCGGCCCCGGCCTCGGCCCCGGCGGCAGTCCAGCGGCCCCGGGCGCAGTCCATTTCCCTCGCTGTGCCGAACACGACAAGCCCGACTGCGTCGACGCCGGAGGTTCAGCTCCTGCCTTACATGCTCGGCGACGACGACGACGAGGACGGCGCGGAGCCGAGCTTCACTGGCGAGGAGAAGCCGAGCAGCAAGGACGACTTCTGGAGCTTCGTGGACACGGCCGAGACGCCGGTGCCGCCGATGAAGAGCGCCGACCGGCGGATGCCGTCGGCGGCCTCGTTCTACGTGCCCGAGGGCGCTGTCGAGGTCATGCCGGAGCCGAGCACCGCGTCGGGGGCCCCCGGCAAGGGCTCGAAGACGCAGCCGGCGCTGCAGCTCTTCGTAAACCCGAACAAGTACACGGGCAGCAAGGCCGGCCTCCCGAGCTTCCTCTCCAAGTTCAACGAGCCGGACCCGCTCGACCCCCTCGCCCCCCTCTCCTACGACGACATCGCCGCCCCCTTCGCCTCCATCGGCGCCCCCCTCCCGCCCCTCGGCCGCCGCTGAAGGGCGCCAGGCGCCCTTCCATAGTATTCTAGTCGTGGCACGAGCCCGTGCCGTCCCGTCGCACATCTGCGATCTATCTATTCGCGCGCGCGCCTCTTAGACCAGGCTAGACAGGTTTTTGCGCTTAGTGGAAGCAGGTTTTGAAGGCCTAGGTTTGTGCTTCGTATAATTAGCGTTTTGGGGCATTCGCAAGCGTCGTCGTCTGTACATTCTCGCCGCTTTTTTTTTAATTTTGAACTATGGATTGATTTGTGTGTCGAAATCACTTGCAAATTGCCTGCGAATGCCTGCGGATGGCCCAACGAGATCCCAGATGTGAAACGCGTTCGGCCAGGCCTAGGGGGGGAGGGGGGCCGGGATCCTAGGGGCCGGAGGGGGGGCCGGCGCGTTGGCGCCGAGGCGCGGGGCGGGGTGCATTTGCCCGCGGCCGGGACCAGGGGGCCCGGGGCCCGGGGGCCCGGCGGGGGCCAGGGGGCCCACCGGGGCCGACTGGTCAGGGCCCACTCAGTGACTGTACACACTAGTACATGTGAAGCTCGACATGTTTCCCACTGCGGCAGGCAGTTAACGTTACGTATACGTTGGGGCTCTGGACTCTATAGCTAGCTATAGATCTGGAGCTACCGTCTCAGACTCTTAAGTGCGCATCTATAGCTAATTAATATTATATAACTTAGTAAGTGCGCGTCGACGTCTACGTCACGGCCCGGCGGGCCGGCCCCGGCCCCGCCGGGCCCAGCCGCTGCCGCATGCGCAGCGGCAGCCGCTGAGCCCGGCCCTGCAGCTGCGCATGACTCGGTGTGACTCAACTCAGCGGCTAGTGCTTATGCCATGATGATCATGATCATGATGCAAAAATGATTCGGAATTCCGGAGTGCTCATGATCATCGGATCAGCGCTGCGCATGCTCAGCAGCGAAGTTGAACATGATGAACCTTCCGAAGTTCATGATGAGTCTAGATCTAGATCCTAAAGTTCACGATTACTAGATATCATAGTATAACGGTACTATTACGTATAGTACACACTAGCCAAGTAGTAGCTATAGGCGGGCTCGACTCGCGATCGGCGAGCCGCCGACACTGGCCCGACCGTCGGACAGTCGACGTCACTGATCATGATCATGAGTCAGCTGTCAACGACGAGGGCTAGGAGGAAATCATTCCGCTCAAGCTCTCCGCGATAAATTTCGGCACGCGAAGGACGTTCGCCGGCTCGACATCGGGTCGAGGACGCCATTCGGTGAACAGCTCGGCGAGCTCGGCGCTTCGCGATTCCTTGCTGAGGTCGAATAATGGAGGGTCCGGGCTCCCCTCGCCGGTGCCTTCCAACTTGGTCTGAACGCCTTGTGCCGCCGGCGCGCGATCAATCTGGAGGGACGTGGGTGCGAAATTCAACCGTTGCACGGGGCGTCGGCGTCAGGGCGGGGCCACCTGCTGGAGCGTCGATGCGGCCTGATCATGATCGCTGCCCGCGGCCGCTTGCTTTGCCAGCCGGTACAATTCTTTCATCTGAAGCCCGATCATGATCAGCAAGCCATGGACAGAATTGTCGAGAATGTCGAGAAGACGCGGCACCTGCTCCTTGGCTGACAGGGACGTGAAAAGGGGCCGGGCCGAAGGCTGCTTCCCCTGCATTTCTCGAAACTGCGCGGAAAGCTCGGGGCCGGCGAGCTCTTCATCGATAACCACTCCCCGAAGCTGCGAATACATTGGAACGAAGAATCAGATATCAGAGAAGACGTCGTCACTGAGTCGGCGAGCACACCCTATTCATGAAGCGGCGTTCGACGGCCTGCGCTGCTTCGCTTATGGCAGCAGCTTTGGCATCGCCTGCCCGACAGCGCCTCACTGAGTTAGAGACGCGTACGAAAAATTGCAGAGAGGCCCTCGAGACCCGTCGCACCGGCTGCAGTTGCGGGAGGGGCGGCCCTGTCGGGGCCTACATCGCGGTTGCCGCTATTCTTCTCTACGGGCCTTGAGCGGCTCGGGCTCATCGACCGGCTCCGGCTGCGGCTGCGGCTGCGACTGCGGCTGCGCGGGCTCCTGCTCCTCCCTTCTCTGCCCGTCGACATACTCCGACTGCGCGAGGTGCTTGACACGCTCGTCCTCCGTTTCCGCTTCGAGTGCTCGCCCGCGCGGCTGCAGGGGCGCGTCAGCGTGCGCTATGGTGCTCGGGCACGCTGATAAGCTGCATCCGACACGACACGCATGCGCACTCGTCCGCCGCGCCTCTGGGCGCAGATTCGAAGTGTGCAGAGCCCGGAGGCCTCTCCCAACATGATTCATCTGTATTCTTGTTGTGATAGAAGATGTCTCCCGCGCTGCTGCGTATCGCCGTCCACCCGCTAGGCAGCCCGCGCTGCTCGGGGAGGTCCTCGTCGCGCATCCCTCGCTGTCGTCGATTTGATCTCGTATCCCTGCAAGCTGCGGCCCGGCAGCGGCCGGGCAACCCGGGGCAAGTTGGGAAAGCGGCTCCGTCAGCACGCACACCGCCACCGCTCACACCGCCAGCGCACAGGCGAGCGCGAGCTCGTCGTCGTCTCTGCCTCTCCTGTCGGGGCTTGTGCCCTCGGCGGCGCGTAACGCCGACCGGCCAGACTTGGTCTCGAGGCGCTGATTGGGCAGTGAACGGAGCTGCTTTGAGCCAGCCAACGGTGCTGCCAACCTGCGCGGCGCCGCGCTGCACGGAGACGGGTCATGTTCGACGCGCCGGCTCTCTATGGGGCCGAGCAAGAGCTGCTCAACAACGATCTCAAGCGAGAGAGTTTAGAGGTGCGAGCAGCTTGCACAGCCGCGCTGGTCCCCGCGCTAACTGATTTGCTCCAGGAGCACTGCTCGGCCGTCATACGCCTCTACAAGTACGAGCCGGACGCGCCGGACAGCCGTTGGAGGTTCACAGGCGTATGGGGCATTCTCACGATCGCGTACGATGAGCGGCGCCGGTGCTTCTACTTCCGTGTCCTGCACATCCAGGTGCCGCCGCGGGCCTGCCCCTCCGCCACCTCCCCGCCGCCGCGCTGATGGCGCGACTCGTGTGCGCTAGACCGGGAAACTTTGCTTCGAGCACGAGTGCGTCCAGGCGTGACCCTATTGCCGCCCCTCGCGGCGAAGTTCGCGCGCAGGATTTACGAGGGGCTGCGCTACGTCCGCTGCGGCGAGTCCTTCCACTGCTTCGAGGGCGAGGTGACTCCTTCTCCGCTGGCTGCCGAGAGGGGCCCGAGCTCAGCGCCGCCGCCGCCGCCGCCGTCGCTCGTGCAGGGCTGCCTCTGGGGCTTCTCGTTCGCGGAGCAGTGCAGCTCGCGGCGCTTTCTCGAGGGCGTCAAGGAGGTCCTAGAGTACCCCGACGGTGCGCGGGCTCGATTTCCGTTGAATTTCAAAGCGGCGGCGCCGACGCGGGGCGGGCGGCGCGTGCGCAGGCATCCCGAGCTTCCTCGAGAAGGCCAAGTCCTTCTTCTCGAGCCTCTTCGGGCCGCCCCCGGCCGCGGGGCCCTCCTCCCCCAGCTCCAAGCCCGGCTCTTCCCGGGGGGGCGGCGGCCACATGGCCCGCCAAGTCAATGTCCGCGCGGCGCCCCGGGCCCCCCGGTCGCGCGCCGACGCCTCACGCGCGCCGGGGCGCGCAGGTGTCGGAGCCCGAGGGCTTCAGGCGGGTGGCCCACGTGGGGATCAGCGCCGACGGGAGCCTCGACGTGCACGGGCAGATACCCCCCGAGTGGAGGCGCTCCATGGGCTCTTCCTAGCCCCGGGCGAACGTTCGCCCTCCACAGTACTTGTCTCCCATCCATTCTGCACTTCCTGCAACCTGCCTGTAATTCTAAGCTAGCCTCACGAAAGCCTAAGCGCCTGGGAAGCACGGCCAGAGCTGCGCTAGTCGATCGCCGCCGTGTTCGCGAGGTTCAGCCGCGCCGGCGACTCCTCGCCCGTCGGCGGGGCCGTGAACCACGTGGCCGTGGGCGGGGTCTTCGGGGGCGGCTCGAGGGCGGGCGCCGACTGGGCGCGGGGCGGGGAGGGCGGGGGCGAGGGGGAGGGCGTCGAGCGCGGGGCGGCGGCGGAGGGGGCCGCTCGGGGGGCTCGCCTGGGCGGCCCGCGCGACGGGGCGGAGGGGGTCGCCCTGGATGGGGGCGGGGGGCTCGCGGCCGGCGAGGGAGAAGGGGCGGAAGGCGGAGTAGCAGTTGGAGAAGCAGCGGAGGGAGGCGATGGCGCCGCCGCGCTGCGGGGGCGGCTCCCGGATGCGGTGCCGCGGCTTCCGGCGCTCCGGCCCCTCCGAGTCCGGCAGGGCGGCCGCCAGGTGGGGCGGCAGCGGCGGCGCCGCCCAGCGCAGCACGGGCGGCTCGGCGTAGAGCGGGTTCTCGGGGACGCTCCCCTGCGTCAGGGTGGGCGAGTGCAGGCCGTCCCGCCGCCGCGGGCCCATCGGGTGCCCCTCCTCGCCTGCGCCGGCGCCCGGCGGTCAGCCGGGCGCGGGCGGGCCCGTGAGGGGCGCGGGGCCGCACTGGAGTCGGAGTCGCGGCCCGAGACGCGCCGGGGCTGCTGGATGCGGTACGTGTGCAGCTCCGTGGGGTCCGCGACGTAGGGGGTGGCCCCCGGGGGCGCCGGGGCCCACCGCCGCGGGGGCGCGTCGAGCTCGTCGTCGAGCATGGAGTCGGAGGCGCCGGGCGGGGGCGGCTCTTTGAGGAGCAGGGCGAGGGCGTCCTCGCTGAGCATGGGCGGCCCGCGCCGCTCGGGGGCCCCCTTGCCCGCCCCCGCCCCCTTCGCCGCCTCCGCCTCCCCGGGGCCCGCCACGGCGCTCAGGAGGCTGGAGAGGGGCACGGGGGAGGGCGGGCGGCGGCCCTCGCGCGCGAACCCCGCCGAGCGGCGCCGGCCGAGGCCCTCGCTAGTGGCGGGGAGGGACCGCGAGGCGCGCCGCTCGGGCTCCGCCGCGCGCGCCACCGCCGGGCCCGCCTCGCCCTGCCGCGGCGCGGCGCGTCAGAAGGGAGGGGGAGGGAGGGCCGCGCGGGGCGCGAGCAGAGAGGCGCGAGGGGACCTTGAGGACGTCGCTGCCGGGGGGGACGCTCTGCTTCGGGGGCGGCGGCGTCTCCGACACCCCGGCGCCGCCAGCTTCCGCGGCGACTCCGCAAAGCCCGCGCCCGGCTGCCGCGGCGAGAGGACCGGGGGCGGGCGGGAGCGCGGCGGCGGGGCCCGGGGCGGGGGCCGGGCGGGGGCGGGCTGCGGGGGGCGGGGCGGGGCGGAGGCGTCGCCGTCGAGGAGGAGGGAGGTGTGGGAGGGGCGGCGGGGGCCGGCGGCGCCGGCGGCGAGCTCGAGGAGGCGCGGGGTGAGGTGCGGGAGCGGGGGCGGGCTGTCCCCGACCAGCGGCGCGTGCGGGTCCTCGTCGCTCCGGGCCGAGCGCGGGCTGAAATCCTCCTCCCGGCTCCGCGCCGACTCCAGCCCGCCCTCACCCTCCCCCGGCGAGCGCGGCGAGTGCGAGGCCCGCGTCCGCTCCGGCGTCTCCACCTGCTCCCCCTGCCCCGCCCGCGTCAGAAAAGGAAAGAAAGAGGAAAGGAAGGGGCGGGGTACTGACCTGCGCCGAATGCGACGGGGAGGCGGTGGGCCGGGGGGAGTCCGGCTCGCGCTCGAACCATATCCTGCGGCGGGGTGAGGGGCCGGCCGACCCGCGCGAGCCGGGGGCGGGGCACCTGAGGTGGATCCACCCGGCGAACTCCTTCGGGGCGCGGAAGACGGGGAACTCGTTCTCGACCTGACGGTTGGACTCGCACGCCTTGCCGTACTGGGGCGGCCGGGGGTCAGCCGCGGCATCGGCGCGCGCCGGGAGTGGGGGAGCTGACATTGATCTTCACGGTCAGCGCGCTGCCGTCGACTTCGAGGCGCTCCTGGGGGTATATTCGAATCTCCAGGATGGGCTCGGCAGTGGGGAGGATCTCAAACGCGTGCTCGGCTGTCGCGGGTAAGAAGAGGTCTGGCGCAGAGGCGGCCCGAGCGGCATCAAGAGCACCTTCGGGGCCCGACCAGGTGCATATCCCGTTCCGAGGCTCGCTGGGCGGGCTCGTCCACTCCCACCCGCTCGTCCTGAGAACGCAGACCCTGCTGGAACGCGAGGCGTTAGGTGACCGGTTCGGGGCTGCGAGCTAGCTAGCGGTGAGCGCGGGGCGCATTGCCTCGTCGAAAAGCGCTTCAGCTAAACCGCGCCCCGCTCCCGGAAGGTAGCGAGGCGCGAAGATGCAACGCCGACCGCCCGTGAGAGGGCGCGCGCAGGGCGCCAGCAGCGCGAACCTCGACGTGTTGGTACTCTCTTGCATCGTAACGTCGAGAAGTCGAAAGCGAAGCTGCGTGCGGCTCGCTGTGAGCCCCGAAAGCGCGACGAGCGCTCGCACAAAAAGACGCGTCGAAAGACACAAGAAGACGCTACCGTGGTCTTGCTTTTCAAACGTTTCATTGTGCCGTCGAGCGGCGGCGAAGCCGGAGGTGGCCAGCGCCAATTTCAGGTTTCGGTTCGGCGCGCCCCCGCTTCTACAAGTGCGCCAAAGATATGTGGGGCACAGCCGGCCGCTTCTGGAGGCAGCAGCTAGGATGTTGGGGGGAGGGTCCAAGTTGGGCCTGGGTACAGGAAGCTGCGAGCGCTGCCGCCAGGCGCGCCCTCCACCGCGGCGAGCCATGACGCTGGAGGAAGTCGATGAACTCGAAGACGACGAGCAGAGGATGCAGACGGTGCGCCAGCCCACCAGACCGGTGCCACGCGGCGCATGCATCGGCGCCATAGCGCTTCGGGCGCTCGTTATGTACGACACAAGCGGAATAGAAGATGCTTGGGAGATGCTGACCCCGCTGCGCCGCAGGACCCGCCGGAGCCCGCGCCGACCAAGGCTGCCGCTGCTGCCGTCGTTCCTGACGACGCCGAAGCGCAATCGGACGTGCGCAGCGCGGCTCGCTTCCCGCCAGGCCTCCGACGCTTGCGCCCCGTCTGAGACCCCGCAGCACGACGAGGCATGCTACCTTTGTGAACTGGAGGGCGAGCTGCTGTGCTGCGACGTGCGGTCGACCCCGCGGGCCCCCTCTGCCCCCTCCTTGACCTCCGCCCACAGGCCTGCACGAACGCGTACCACCTTGAATGCCTTGGTCTCGATGTCATTCCGGAGGGCGACTACCTCTGCCCCGTCTGCGTGCGCTTCCCTCGGCCGCCCCCCGCCGCCCCCGCCCCAACGGGGTTCACCCCAGGTCGCCGAAAAGGAAGGGACAGCGCCGCCCAAGAAGGGATCGCTGAAGCCGAAGGCCTCGGCCAAGGGGGTCCACGTGAAGAAGAAGCGCGGTACGGGGGCGCCTCGCCCGCCCCGATGCCAAGCGGCCGAAGGGGGTCCCGCAGGGCGCCCGCCCAAGGCCCGGGACGGCTCTGAGCCGGAGCCGAAGAAGCGCAAAGCGGTATTCGCGTCCCGGGTGCGCCCGACTTCGCTCTCTGGACCGCCCGCTCGCAAGGCGCGGCCGCCCGAGTCCCGATCGCAGCCGCGGGCGCGCTCGAGCGGCGAGAGCGACGGCGGCGCCTCTGACGGCGACTCCGGCGCCAAAAAAGGAAAGGCGCGTCGTGATCGGCGCCCCCGGCCCCGCGCCGCTGCGCTTCATCCCCCCTCTGACGGGCGCGAAGGGGGGGAAGAAGCGGCGCGGGACGACCGATTCCGACGACGAGTTTGACAAGTGCGGCCCCCTCCTCGGCTTCCTGCGGCCTCTAGGAGAGGGAATTCTCTCGTATTAGAGGAGAGGGGGCCGAGATTGGGGCCTAGCGTTCCCTCGCGCGGCCGGCCGCGGTCGGAGCGGGAGCGCGCTGAGGGGCGGCAGGTCGCTGATGATGGACGAGGACGAGGCAGAGCGGTACGAGGCGGCGCGGCGGGCCAAGGCGCGCGCCTCGGGCGGCGAGGAGGACGGCGAGGCCTCGGATGTGCGCCCCGCCCCGCCGGCCCCGTCCGGCCCCCGCGCGGCCTTAGCCTCGCCCTCGCCGGCAGCACGAGGCGAACTGCTGCGTGTGCGGCGAGGGCGGCGAGCTCCTCTGCTGCGATAAGTGCCCCAAGGCGCGCCCCCGCCCGCTTGCTTTCTCGCGCCCGCGGGGCGGGGCGGGGCCGGCTTCTGAGGCGGCGCCGCGCGCGGCCGCAGGTGTACCACATCGCCTGCCTGCAGATCGAGTCCGTGCCCGAGGGAGACTGGCTCTGCCCCGTCTGCGTGCGCCACCCCGGCCCCCGCCCGCGCCCCGCGCGGCCGCCGCGGGGCGGCCGACGGGCCCGGGCCGCAGGAGAGCCCGAGGGCGGGCGGGTGGACCGCATCCTGGCCCGCCGCCTCCGCCGCGAGGCGCGCTCGTCGCCCGCCCCGACGGCGGAGGCGGCGGCGGGCGGGGCCGGGGAGCGGAAGGAGGGGGGGGCCGGGGGCGGGGAGGGGCGCGAGGTGGAGGAGTTCCTGGTGAAGTGGCAGGGGCGCTCGTACCGCCAGTGCGCCTGGGTGCGGCGCTTCGTGCTGGAGCAGCTCGCCCGCGCCAAGCTCCGCAACTTCCTCGAGGAGCTGGAGGAGGAGGAGGAGGAGGAGGCGGGGGCGGCGAGCGCCGAGGCGGCCGAGCTCGCCCTCGGGGAGGACGAGGGGGCGGTCAACGGCATCCGCCCCGAGTGGCTCGAGGTCGAGCGCGTCCTCGCCCGGCGCGGCGGCGAGGGGGCCCACGAGTTCCTCTGCAAGTGGCGCGCCCTCCCCTACAGCGAGAGCACCTGGGAGGCCGCCGCCGACATCCTCCCCGCCTTCCAAGCCCAGGGTGCGCGGGGTCGAGGGGAGCCGTCACGGCCCGCAGCGCCGGCGCCCACGCCGCGCCCCGCGCAGTCGAGTCGTTCCTTGTGCGGGAGGGGCTGCAGGCGCCCCCGCCGCCCCCGCCGACGGGCCCCGGGAGCCGCCTCGCGCCGCCGCGGCCCCGGGACGACTTCCGCGAGTTCCCCGCGCAGCCGCACTTCATCGCCGGCGGTGCGCCCGCCGCCGCCCCCCCCTTACACCCGCCTGAGGCGGCGGGCAGGGGCGCTGCACGGGTACCAGCTGGAGGGGCTCAACTGGCTGCGCTACAAGTGGTGCGAGGGCACGAACGTCATCCTCGCCGACGAGATGGGCCTCGGTGCCCGCCCCCGCCCCCTCCAGCCCCCCCCCGGGGCGGCGGCGAGCGGCGCGCGCGCAGGCAAGACGGTGCAGTGCGTGTCGTTCGTGTCGGCGCTGCAGTACGAGTTCGGCGCGGGGCCCTTCCTCGTGCTCGGCCCGCTGGCGACGCTGCCGAACTGGCAGCGCGAGTTCGAGAAGTGGGCCCCGCACCTCCACGTCGTCTTCTACTACGGCGACCAGGTCCCGCCCCCGCGGGGGGCGCCCCCCCCGCGCGGCTCACGGCGGGGCATGCAGGAATCGCGGGGGCTCATCCGGCGGTACGAGTTCGGGCGGGGGGCGGGCGGGGCGGGCGGGGAGGCGGGGCGGAGGAAGCTGGACGTGCTGCTGACCTCGTACGAGCTGGCCTTCCGCGACGCCAAGGAGCTCCGCCGCTTCCAGTGGGCCTCCCTCGTCGTCGACGAGGCCCGCCCCGCCCGCCCCGCCCGCCCCGCCCGCCCCGCCCGCCCCGTCTGGAGCTGTGCCTGACTCGCGGGGCAGGGCCACCGGCTGAAGAACAGCGAGGGGAAGCTCTTCCAGGCTCTCGTCGACTTCCGCACCGACCACCGCGTCCTCCTCACCGGCACCCCGCTCCAGGCCCGCCCCCAGCCGCCCCGCCCGCCCGGACTACTTCCTCGTTCGCCTGAGGCCGCCCCGCAGAACGAGCAGCGCGAGCTCTTCAACCTCCTCCAGTTCCTGGACCCCGAGAAGGCGCCCCGCCCCGCCCCGCCCCGACCCGCCCCCTCCTCCGCGCTGAGCCTTGCCGGCGCAGTTCCGGACCTTCGGGGACTTCCAGATGAACCTCGAGGGGGAGGACCGCGCCGTGCGCCCGCCCGCCCCCCGCCCCACGCCCCCTCCTCCCTTAGCTTCCGGGGCGTGCGCAGGGCCAGATCGCGCGGCTGCACGAGGTCCTCCGGCCCCGCATGCTCCGCCGCATCAAGAAGGCGCGCCGCCCCCCCGCTTCCCCGCCGCCTCGCGCCCCGCTGAGGGCGGAGCGGGGCAGGACGTGCTGGGCTCGCTGCCCCCCAAGGAGGAGTTCATCGTCCGCGTCGAGCTCACCCGCCGCCAGCGCGACATGTACAAGGCCCGCCCCCGCCCCCGCCCGCCCCGCCCCCGCTACCTCTCGGTCGTCTCGATTCCTCTAACCCGCCCGCAGAACATCTTCACGCGGAATTACGAGGCGCTGAGCAAGGGCGTCAAGCGCGCCGGCACCGTGCGCCGCCCCTCCCGGCGACATCCCCCCTCCTCCTCAATGCCCCCCGGGGTGTACAGGTGGCCTTCGGGAACCTTGTGATGGAGCTGCGCAAGTGCTGCAACCACCCCTTCCTCTTCGAGGCGCCCCTCAACGAGGCCGCCGCCGCCGCCGCCTCCAACCCCGCCGGCCCGCCCCCGCCCCCTCCCCCTCTCTCCGACCTCTTCTGCCTCGAATGACGCCCCTCGCGGGGCGGGCAGAGCTGGACCGGCTGCGGATCGAGTGGTGCGGGAAGCTGGAGCTGCTCGACCGCATGCTCGCCAAGCTCAAGGCCCAGGTCCGCCCCGCCCCGCCCCGCCAGCCCGCCCCCGCTCGCCCCGCTCTTCCCTTCAAGTCCCGGCGCTGAGCCTTACCCGCAGGGCCACCGGGTCATCATCTTCAGCCAGATGACGCGGTGCGGGGGCACGGGAGAGGGGCCCCGGCGCGGCGCGCTGCGGGGCGTGGCCTGACGGGGGCGGGGCGGGCGGGGCGCAGGGTGCTGGACATCCTGGCGGACTACTGCCGGGCGCGGGGCCACGAGTTCGAGCGCCTCGACGGCGGCATCGCCTCCGCCGAGCGCCAGGCGAGCGAGCCCGCGCCCCTCCCGCCCCTCCCGCCCCTCCCGCCCCGCCTGATGCGCGGCGGCAGGCGGCGATCGACCGCTTCAACGCGCCCAACTCGCCCGACTTCATCTTCCTCCTCTCCACCCGCGCCGGCGGCGTCGGCATCAACCTCGCCACCGCCGACACCGTCATCATCTACGACTCCGGCACGCTCCCCCCGGCTTCCCGCGTGGGCCCCCGCTGAGGCCGCGCAGACTGGAACCCGCACAACGACATCCAGGCCCTGAGCCGCGCCCACCGCATCGGCCAGGAGCGCAAGGCGCGGCCCGGCCCCCGTCCCCCGCCCCGCACGGCCCGCGGCCTCTGAGCGCGCGCCGCGCCGCGCCCGCAGGTGATGATCTACCGGATGGTGACGCGGCGGACGGTGGAGGAGCGGATGGTGCAGCGCGCCAAGTCCAAGCTCACCCTCGAGCTCCTCCTCGTCAAGAAGCTCGACGGCGCCGGCCGCTCCATGAAGGCGCGCCTCCCCTCCAATCCAGTTAAAGCGGGGCGCCTCTGACGGGGCGCCGCCCCCCGCAGGAGAAGGAGCTGGAGGACATCCTGCGCTTCGGCGCGGAGGCCATCTTCGCCGAGGAGGCAGAGGCGGCCGCCGCCGGCGGCGGCGGGGGCCCGGGCGGGGAGGGCGCCGCGGGGGGTGCCGGGGGCGCCGGACCCTCCTCGGGGGACCCCGACAAGGGCGACCGCATCTACTACGACGACGCCGCCATCGACAAGTGCGCCCCTTGCGGATAGTCGCGGGGTCGAGCCCGGCCGGGGCCCTTTTCCCCCTCCTCCCCCGCCTTTCTCTCCCCGCCTCGTTACGGAGCCGCGCCGTCCGAGTACGCGGCGCGCGCTATTGGTTCGAGGCCAGATTCCCCCGCTCCCCCGACCCATCGCCCCCCGCCCCTCCTTTCCCCTCCCCTCTCCCTTCCTCCTCCCGCGCGGGGGCTCAGGTGCGGGGGCGCCCCCGCAGGCTGCTGGACCGCTCGCAGGAGGCGCTGGAGGAGAAGGCCGAGCAGGAGAACGAGTACCTCGGCTCCTTCAAGGTCCCCGCCCCCGGCAACCGACCCTCGAACCGGGCTGAGCGGGGCTTCGTCTCCCGCAGGTGGCGCGGCTGTGGCAGTCGCGGGCGGAGGGCGAGGAGGGGGAGGCGGAGGGCGACGAGGAGGACCTCGGCGCCCTCGACGAGGAGGCCGCCCCCGGCGCCGGCGGGAAGCGCCGCGGCCGCCGCCCCGCGGGGCGCCCCGCCTCCTCCTCGGAGCCCGAGAAGCGCTACTGGGAGTTCCTGAAGGAGGGGTACGAGGAGCTCCAGGCGCGCCGGCACGCCTCGATGGGCAAGGGCCAGCGCCGCCGCAACGCCGTCGCCAAGTACGCGGAGGGCGGCTCGGGCTCGGACTCGGAGGTGGGCGGCTCGGAGAGCGGGGAGAGCTTCAAGCCGGCGGCGGAGGAGGAGGAGCCGGAGGAGGTCGAGGAGGCGGCGACGGTGCGGGAGGCGGGGCGGGGCAAGAAGGCCGCCCCCGCGCCGCCGCCGCCCACCGCCGAGTCGCTGGACTGGGAGAGCGGGCCGGAGCACCCGCTCCTGGAGGGGGCGGGGAAGGATGCGCGGGTGCTGGGGCTCGACACGAAGGAGCGGGGGGCCTTCTGGGCCCTCTTCGTCCGCTTCGGCGCCGACCTCCGCTCCATCTGCGCCACCGCCGCCGGCGTCGTCCGCCCCCTTCGCCCGCGCCCCACTCCTCCCTCCTTGGCCAGCGGCCTGACCGCCCCGGGGCCGCCGGTCCGCAGGGAGTCAAGGGCGGGGCGAAGAGGCGGGGGCGGGGCGGGCCCCTCTCCAAGCGGACCCCCTACGAGATCCGCCGGTGCGCCGCCCGCCCGCCCCCTCCTCCGGCCCGCTCGGGCCCGACGCGCCGGGGGGGTACAGGTACGGCATGGCCTTCCTCTCGTGGATCTCGCAGCCGTCCCGCGCCGGCGTCCCCGTGGCCCAGGACACTTTCCCCGGTCTACCCCCCTCGTCCCCTCCCCTCCCTGTTCTCCCCTCTCTTCCATCTCTTTCTGATCCGGCGGGCAGACGGGGTACCCAAGGAGATCATCTTCGGGGGGAACCACCTGTGGAGGGTACGGGAGGCGCTCGCCCGCCTGGCCGTCCTCTCCCTCATCGCCGCGAAAGCGCGTACCCCCGTTCACCCCCCCCCCCTTCTTCCCCTCTGACCTGCTCTACCCCCCGGCAGGTCCGGGACATCGACAAGAAGGGGGGCGACGCCCTGACGGTCTCCACGCCGCACCCGACCGACTGGCACCGCTCCCTCCAGAAGCGCGCCGCCGCGCCCCCGCCCCGCCGGCCCCGCCGCCGCCGCTGACGCGGCGCCGTCGGCAGCCTTCCGCCGCCCCCGAAGCCGAAGGATCCTTCGAGCGAAGAAGCGGCGAAGGAGGAGGAGGCTCCCGCGAGGGTGCGAGGCCGGCCGCCGTCGCGCCGCGCGCTGCGCCGCGCCCCCACGCTCGCCGGCAGCTGCGGTGGACCCCCAAGCACGACCTCGCCCTCCTGCGGGGCATCCTCAGGCGAGCGCACCCCTTCGTTTCGCCGGCGCCGCGCCGCTGACGGGCCTCGCGCAGGCACGGGCACGGGGAGTGGAGGGCGATCGCGCGGGACTCGAACCGGGCGCTGCACGACGTCGCCGTGGGCGAGGCGCGCCTCCCGGGGGCCGGGGCGCGGGGTCCGCCTCCCCGCCCCAGCTCACCGGCCCGCAGCTCGACCTGCCCCCGTGGGCGCCGCGGCGGCCCTCTCCCCTCCGGCGGGCCGGCGAGGGCCCCGCCGCCTCCTCGTCGTCCTCGCCGGGAGCCCGGGGCGCGGGGTCTTCCGGTGAGAGCGCCGGCGCGGCGGCCGCGGGGTCTGCACCCGCGTCGAGCTCGGCGGCGGCGGGGCCGGCGGGGGCGGGGAGGGCGGGCCCGGCGGGGCGGCGGCGGCGGAGGCGGAGAAGGCGGCGAGGGAGCGGGCGGCGAAGGAGGCGGCGGAGGCGCGGGAGCGGCGGGAGGAGGCGGTGCAGTCGTTCGTGGCGAAGCGCGCCCGCCTCGTCGAGGCGGCCCTCGCGGAGGAGTACCGCGCCACGCTCCCGCCCCCGCCGCCCGCCCCCGCGCCCCGCCCCCGCCCCTCCTCCTCGCACCACCACCACCACCACCACCATCAGCACCAGCAGCAGCGCGCCCCGCTGCCGACCGCCCCGCCGCTCCCCCCCAACGTGCCGCCCCCCAGCGGGGGCGTCCCGACCGTCGAGCGCCTCGCGGCGTACGCCGCCGCGCTCCGGGCGCAGGCGCACGCGCAGGGCCTCTCCGGTGGCCCGTTCTCCCTCATCGGGCAGCTCCCGCCCTCCCCCTTCCCCCCGCTCGGGCCCCCCTTCCCCTGGGCCGGCGCCCTGCCCCCCGGCTTCCAGGTGCCCGATTCCCTCCCACCCTCGCCGCCGCGCCTCACGCCCGCGCAGCTCCCCGTGGTACCGCCGCGCGCCGCCCAGCCGCAGCCGACGGCCAACCGCCCCGTGCTGGCGGGCCCGGCGGCGGCGGCGGGGCACGCGTCGGGCTCGAACGGGCCGCGGGCGGGGAAGAAGGGGCAGGCGCGGAGGCGGCGGCCGCTGCTGCCGGAGGCAGTGCCGCGGGAGGCGCTGGGCCCGAGCTGCTGCGGATGCTGGCGCCCTTCCAGCAGGGCCCCCACGACGCCCAGCTCCGCGCCTCCATCCTCCTCCACTTCCTCACCGCCGAGTGCACCGCCCAGGCCCGCCCCCGCCTGCCCGCCCCCGCCCCGCCCCGCTCGGCCCCGGCCCCGGCCCCGCCCCTCTCACGCCGGTCGCAGCGTGCGATGCTGGCGCCCGAGTCCGACTACACGCGCCTCGCCAACGGTGCGCCGGGGCCGGGCTCGCCCAGCGCCCTCGCCCGGGGGCCTCTGACGCCGCTCCCCCCGCAGACATGCGGCAGGTGGTCGACTGGGTGAAGGCCACCAAGCACGCCATCGCCGGCCTCGTCGGCAAGGCCGCCGGCGCCGGCGCCGCCTCCTGATCCTGAGGCCGACTGCACGAGTTCTAGACGTCGATCGGCTTGTATTTTGCACATGACACACTCCTGATCTGCTGGATTGAAAGAAGAAGCTAAAGAGCGAGCGCTAGCTGCGCCGAAAGGAGCGCCGGCCTCGGGTCAGAACCCGACGGGGCGGGGCCGGAGGCGGCCGACGGAGATGCCGCGGGGCCCTGGGGCGCCGGCGGGCATCGGGGGCGCGGCGTAGGCGGGGTGCTGCGCCGCGAACTGCCGCAGGACGTCCGCCTTGTTGAACTGGAAGTAGGCCGGGCCCTGCCCCGCCGGCGATGTTGCCCGCCCGCCGCCCGCGTTCACCCCCGCCGCCGCCGCCGCCGCTGCCAGGCGCGCCGCCGCCTGCAGAGCCGTAAGGAAGCAGTAGGCGGGGCGGGGCGCGGGACGGGCCGGCGCCACAGGGCGCACCACGTCTCCCACGAAGGCCCCGCCGCCGCCAGGGGCGCCGCCGCCAGCGGCGCCGGCGTGGAGGCGGGCGGCGCGGGTCATGACGGCCACCGTGCCCACCGCGCCGGGCTGCACGCCGCCGGGCTGGTCGCCGCCCCAGCGGCCCCGCGCCGCCCCGACGCTCGCGCTGCGGGGCGGCTGCCGCGCGGTGCTGCCGCGCGGCGAGGCGGCCGAGGCGGAGGCGGAGGCGGCGGAGGCGATGGCCTCGTTGAGCTGCGCGAGGGCCGCCCCCGCCCGTGCCGCCAGCTCCGCCGCCCGCGACGGCTGCGGCGGCAGCGACGCCGCCGCCCGCCACGGCGCGTACAGGCCCGCCCCCGCCGTCGTCTCCGGCGCCTGCGCCTCGCCGTAACCGTCTGCCCGCCGCACCGCCCTCCGCCCGTAGTCGGCGCCTTGCGCCTGGGCCGGCGGGTACCCGTACGGCTCCTGCGCCGGGCTGGCCTGGGGTCCGGCGCGGCTGCGGGGCGGGGCGTGAGCGGGGCGCGGGCGGCGGCTGCGGGATGGGGCGCACCGCGGGAGGCGCTGGCGGAGCGCTGGCGCCGCAGGCTCCAGTTCAGATCCGCCGCCGGTTTGGCAGGCGAGGGCGGCTCGGCGGCGCGGTCGGCCGGGGCGGCTCGGAGCGGCGGCCCGAGGCGGGGCGGGGCCGGGGCGTGGGGTCGGCGGGGCCCGGGGCGAGCGGCTCGCGGCCGCGGGCCTCCTCGGCTTGGGGCCCCTCCTGGGCCCTGTACTCGACGGTGTCGGGGTGCCCGGGTGCCGCCTCGGGCTCGGGGGGGCGGGCGGGGAGCTGGACGGGGGGCGGGGCGCCGGGCGGGGTGGACCAGAACTTGTGGAAGACGACGAAGTTGTTCTCCTGCGGGTGGAAGGCCCGCAGGCCGAAGTGCTTCGCCAGGAACCCGAGCAGCTTCGGCGAGGGCCGGTCGTAGCCCAGCCGCGCAGGGTGCACGTTCTCCTTCTGCGCCCCCGCACCCCCGCCCGTCGGCGCCTGGCGGCGGCGGCCGCGCGCGGGCGGGGTCGGCGCGCACGACGAGCATGTAGTCGAAGAGGGCGCGGCCGTGGCCGGTGCGCTGGCAGCTCTCGTGCACGTAGAAGTCGAGCACGCAGAGCGGCTCGATCTCCTTCAGGATCAGCGACTCGTTCCGCACGAAGAGCTTCTTCTTGCCGACCTTCAGGATCCCGATCACCTTCCGCTGCTGGTTCTCCGACGCCACGTAAAGCCGCTGGTCGCTGTACCGCAGCCGCGCCACCGTCGTAATCACCTGCTTCAGGCCCTGCGCCTGCGCGCGCGGCGCGTCGGCGCGCGCGAGCGTATGCTCACGCAGGCCTGATCTCAGCGCACCTTGGCGCTGAGGCCGCCCATGCGATCAATGAGGTCCCGAGCATTGTCCAGGACGGGGCCGGTGAGCCTCTCCAGGTCCTTGCTCTGGATAACGCAGAAGTTCTCCGGGAGCAACCGGCTCAGACTGTAGTTTACCTCCATCGCTACGCCGCTGCTCTTCGCCTGCTTCTACCACTGTGTCGCGCAATGCGGACCGGTGCCAGCTCAACGCTTGCCTGTCGCAGCGCCGGCCAATAAAGAAACGTTAAGAACGATCAGCGCGACGTTTGCGACGATCAGCGCGCTCGGCCGCCGCCTGGTTTGCGGTGCCAAAAAGCTCCCACAAAGCCGGCTGCTCGGTGCGCGCTCTCAAAAGAGACTGCAAGATAGCTCTGGGTTTGAAAGATCCGCCGCCGGCCGCCGGGGCGCTCACTGCTAACGTTTTGGGTAGTTCGGCGGTACCCCCCGAGGGCCAGTTCGACAAGCCGGGAGATGGCGGCGTTCGCTCTCTGTCCTGCCTATTCCGCTTGTTCGCCGGCGAGTCCGTGCCCAGCGGTGACTAATTCTGTATGCAAGCAAGCCCCTACACCCTCGGCAGTGGATCAATCAATCAAGATCCAGCCGCCCTCGGCCGGGCGCTTTGTGTGTAGAAGGGTCCCCCGCTTTGTTTCCTGTTCACCCCTGCCTTCTGTACCGTTCACGGTGCGCGCCGGCCCCGCTTTCCGACGTGTACATCCGCTCACTCGACCTCCTCCGGTCGGGCACACAGGTCCGCTGCGGGCCGGCTTTCCCCGATGATCCCTTTGCGGAGCGTCTTCCGGAGACAGCAGAATTCAGCGGCGTGGACGTGCCGGTGGACACCTCTTCGAGCTGGTGTGATGGGAGCGTTGACGGCAGCGAGGCCTTGAGCGCGTCAGAGGTTGCCGAAATCTGCCGGGATGCCGACAATGCCTTCAGGCTCGCATGGTACGCCTTTAGCTAATGTTGCACTTGCCTGATTCCTGCACGGAATCATGTCTGATCGACCTCCTGTCGCATCGGTTCTGTCTCACAGGCACTATCTCAATCGGTACATTGACTTTCTTACTGCCTCAGACCCTGAGACCCCCGCCCTCACCATCCCTTGCTTTGTTTCGCAGCTACGGGGCCTCGGACGATTACGTGAATCAGCTTGCCATCTTTTGCTCAGCTTGTCTCGAGATGTGAGCGGCCTTTCGTGGCTCGACCTGAGCGCGCGCGCATGACTCGACGCCCAGGTACAGGAGGGGCTTCTCTCCGCGCAGCATGGAGCTGGAGATGTCCTTCACCGGGGGCATCCCTCGCATGGTCCGTCCGTTTTCCTCTGCTCTCGCATTCCTCTGCCCCCTTGCTGACACCGCTCCAGGTGGCCTCGGACCGCTCGACGCTGAGGGTGTGGATGACCCTCGTCTTCCGCGTCTTCCAGAAGCTCCAAGTGGCACGCGCCTTCGATTCCCCCTCGGAGGGCGGCAGCGTGACTGAGAACGCCGCCAACCTGCACTCGCTTGTCGACCTTGTAATCGGCGCCTGCTCGCGGGGCTTCACGCTGGTGCGCGCCTCGCGCGCGCTTCTTCCTTTCCTCTCCTTTTCTGAGCGGCGCGCCGCAGGAGACGCTGAAGCTGGAGATGGCGTTGAAGAGCCCTCGCCGGACGCCGCTGGAGAGCGTGCTCCTGAGCCAGTGGATGCGCCTCTGCTTCACGGCAATCGACATCCTGGCCCACGACGAGGAGGACGGCGGCGAGGACGATTTTGACTACCCCGCCGACGACATTTTGCAGTGATCGCGATCCGACAGCGTCCCCCGAGGACCGGCGGTGGCCCGTCGCGTCGCGAGTTGACCTTGAACAGCGGTCAATTGTACAATTTTGTAGTGTAATTGCGCGTCTTTCCTTTTGTTTTCTGTGTACATGCGTGCTGTGTCCAGAAATGTATATTTTGCTTCTCTTGGCGACTCGTGCGGGATGTGGCTGCCGGTCACACCGCGCCGCAATGCATATGCCGGCCCAGAACGGCATGGCAAGTATTCAGTGCACGTGGCGGGGCCCAGAACGAGCTAGGCTCGCGCGGCCGACGTCGACGGGCTCCGGCCCGCTGGACGTCAGCGGCGGGCGCGGGTGTGGACGGCCTCGAGGACGACCTGGGCGGCGAGCTCCGACGAGGCCCGCCCCGCCTCCGGGCACCTGCGCATCCCCCGCCCCCGCCTCAGCCGGCGGGCGCCCAGCGAGGGCGGGGTGAGGGAGGGAGGGCGGGCGCCTCATGCGGGCGAGGGTGCCGGCGACGCCGGCGGCCTGCGCGGCGCGGGCGGCGGGGTCCGCGAGGAGGGCCCCCGCCGCGCCGGCGATGGGCCCCGGGCGGCACGCCTCGAACACGAACTCCGGGACGGGCGGCTCCCCCTGCGCGCGGGCGCTCCCGGATCAAATTCGAGCCCGGGGCGCGGGGTCGAGACCCCGGGGGCGGCCGGGCGCCTGGGCGAAGATGTTGAGAAGGGAGACGTGGCGGACGGCGGCGAGGCGGCGCGCCGCGAGGGCCGTCAGCGGGTGCGCGTCATACGCCACCACCTGCCGCCCCGCTCGGTTTCGAATTCGAATTCGAATGTGGATGGTGAGCGGGGTCACCTGCGGTGCGCCGGCCGCGGCGAGCTCGACGGAGACCGTCCCCGAGGCCGCCACCGCCGCGTCGCACGCCTGCCGCCCTCCCCCTCGCCAGGGGCAGGCGAGGAGAGGGGACGCGCGGGCGCCGCGCACCGCGAAGAGGCGCCTGCGGTCCGGGGAGGAGGGGAGGACGCGGAGGGGCAGGCGATCCGCGAGGAGCCTGCCGGCCAGTGCCTGGACCCGCTCGTGCACCAGCGGCACTGCCCGCCGCCGGGGTCGGCTGCGCTAGCGGCCTCGGCGGGGGATGGCGCCGCGCGGACCCGTGGGAATGACAGCGTGCAGGTCGGGAAAGTCCGCCGCGAGGAGCCGAGCCGCCTCCGCGAAGACCGGCAGCAGGCGGTCGACCTCCCCCGGCCTGCGGGGCGGGGAGCAAGGGGCGCGTTGGCCGGCGGCCACGGCGGTCGCGCGCTCCCCGCCCCGGGGCGTCGAGCGCGCGCCTGCTGCCGGGGAGCACGCAGAGGGCCGTCGCCTTGTCGGGCCTGCGCGGGCGGGCGCGCGGCTCGGGCGGGAGAGGAGAAGCGAGTGGGCAGGGCGGGCGGGAAGGGCGCACAGGCCCAGAACCTCGGCTCGGAACCCGGCGCGCTGAGTGGCACCCTCAAACACCTATGGAAGTCGTCGGGCAGGTGCGATGGCATGGCGCGGGGAGCGCACCGCCCCAGCGGCCTCGTCCAGGGCGGGGTGGCCCACGAACGTCGCGGGGACTCCGGTGCGCTCGAAGATTGCGGGCTCGTTTGGGAGAATGCACAGCAGGTGGTCGACGAGGCTCTTGAGGCCCTGGGCGCGGCCCTCGCCGTTGCGGTAGGCCCAGACGGACGGCGCGACGTAGTGGACGAGGGGCGGGCAGGGCGCGCCATCCGCTGCCGCCGCGCGCCCGTCGGCTGGGCCCGCCGAGCCGCCGGCGTGCCGCGCACCTCGCAGTGCCTTCAGCACGCGAAAGTTGAAGCCCTTCGAGTCGATCGTGACCACGGCGTCCGGCCTCTCCGAGCGGATTGCGGCGGCGGCCTGGCGGATCCTGAGCTGCGCGTGGTTTCAGCGTGGAGCTGTACAAGAGGTCCGAGACACGCGGACGGACCCAGAGGCGCGGGAGGTGCGGGACGAGCTCCGCGAGGCCCATCACGCAGATGTCGCTCATGGGGAAAACGGGGCGCAGGCCCTCCGCCACCATCAGGTCCCTGGCACTCAGGTCATCCGTGCGCACTGCGTACGCGAGCGCCGGGCGCGGCCGCACCCGCCCACTCCGACGAACTCGACGCGCGCGCCAGCGCCGCCGCGGGCCGGGCCGGCGGCCAGTCGGCGCAGCGAGGCCATCAGCCGCGCGCCGATGGCGTCGCCGGACGGCTCCCCAGCCAGCAGCGCGAGCTTCATCGAGTTCGATTCGAGTTCGTGCTGTACCCGGGCTGCGCTGACTTCGAATTTGGCGCCGGCGCCGGGGGCCGCTGGCCATGGCATGGCGCCGGCGCCGGCTCGAATGCTAATCCTTTACGCGCGCAAGCCCCTCGCCCGGGGCCTTGGCGGCTTGCGACACGATGGAATGCTCGTATTCGAAAAATATCAGAGCACATCTCACTTCGACCATCGATATCTCCGCATGCAATGAATACACGACGTCGGCCAAATCTCATGGTACAGGTTTACAGTGGATCAACGCTGTCAGCGCAGCAAAATCTGCCCGAGAAAAACGCTGTTGAAGGAAAAAGATTACGAAGAACTGCTTTATACAGCTGCAAACAAGAAAAAGCAAGGGGCGCTGGCGCCCAGGAATTCAATGGTTTGTGCAATGCTGCAAGTAAAAACCTGCTTTCGCTGCAGAGCCGAAAAAGGGCGAGCGAAAAACATGGGGGCGAAGCGCTGAAAGCGCTGTGGCTAGTAGGGGCGTGCGGCGATGGCCGCGGCCGGGGAGGTGCGCGGGGAGGGGCTGCAGCCCTGGCTCCCGCTCTGGCGGCCGCTGCCGCCGAAGCTGCTGGTGCGGCTCCCGCTGCCGAACGACTCCATGGAGCTGTTGAGGGCGGCGGAGGCGGCGGCGGGGGCGCCGATGTGCGCGCCGCTGATGATGCGGTCGAGCTCCTCGTCGTCGAACTCGGTCGCCTCGCCCGGGCCGGCGACCTCCAGGGGGACGGCGGCGGCGCCCTCGGCCTCGCCGCCCCCGCTCTCCTCCCCGCTCTCCCCGTCCTCCGGCAGGTCCGGCGCCGACGGCTCGCCGGGCGGGTCCCACTTGTGCAGCTCCCGCCGCCACTGCCCCGCGCACACGTCAGGCCGACGGGAAGAAACGAAAGGAAAGGAAATGAAAGGAAGCGGCGGACCTTGCGGATCAGGCCGTCCCAGGCGCGCTTGGAGCACTTCATGTACTTGTCGGGCGTGCGCGCGTCGCCGCGCCGCCGGCGGTGCCTGCCCGAGGCAGCGCGGGTCAGAGGGGGCCGGGCCGGGGCGCGCGGGGGGGGCAGGGCGTGGCGCGGCGCACTTGGGGACGAGCTGGACGTAGCGGTCGTAGCCGCGGGTGTTCTTTCCGTAGTCGATCTGCTTCTGACGCTGGCGCAGCCGGTGCGGGTCCTCCTCCTTCTCGCCGGCCGCCCCGCCGACCGCCGGGGGCGAGGGCGACTGGGCGTGCGAGCCCGAGCCCGCGCCCGAGCCCGAGGTCGATGAGGAGCGCCCGCTGGCGCTGCACGACGAGGAGCGCGGGTGCGCCTGCGCGTGCACATGCGGGTCGCCCCTGCCCTGCGCCCCGTGCTGCTGCTGCTGCTGCTGCGGCGGCGGCGGCTGCCCGCGCTGCCCGAAGAGCTGCTGCTGAGGCGGCGGCGCCATGCGCTGGCCGGAGGAAGAGAAGGAAGAGGAAGAGAGGGAGGAGGCGGCGGAGCCGCGGGGCCGCTTGCCCCACTCGTTCGGCGAGTTCTGCGGCGACGAGAAGGGCGACGGGGTGCCGTTCGGCACGGGCGAGCCGGGCGGGCCCAGCAGGCCGTACGCGGCCTCGTCCTCGAAGGCCGGCCGCGACTTCTTGTTGTCCGGCTCCGAGGGGCTCCGCACCGTGCGCCGCGGGGAGCGCGAGCGCCCGCGCTCGCGCTCCGCGAGCGGCGCCGACGCATGTCGCTGGCCCGGCGGCCGGTTCAGGAAGGAGGGCGACGCGGGAGACATGGAGAAGCCGCCGGGGTGGGGGTTCGGCATGGGCAGCACCCCGCCGGGCTGCTGCAGCATGTAGCTCCCCGGGGGAGAGTGGGGCCCTTGCTGCGACGCGAACTGGGACCCGCTGGTCACGGCGGCCGCAGCGGCCGCGGCCGCGAGCGCCGCCGCGGCCGCCTGCGTCGCGATTTCGGGATGGACGCCGGTGTTCACAAGGGCGGCGGCCGCCGCGGCCGCCGCGACGTCGGCGGCCGAGGCGTGTGCACGGAAACCGTTGGACGGCGACGGAACAGCGCACGCGTTGCTCAGCGCCGTTAAGAAGTCGTCGTAAGGAGGCGGGGCGCTGAACACCCCGGGGCCCCCAGCGGTCGACAGTTGCCCGGGCGCGGCCATCGTACGAATGGGAGCATGAAGAATATTCTGGGGACTTGGGACGGAAGCCGCACGGTAGAGCTGGGCGGCGACAAGGTCGGAGGTCCCGCCGACGTGGGGCTGGCGCGAAGGGGAGCGCAGCTGTTGCTCCGCGCCGCCCGCAGCAGCGATGGCCGCAAGATCAAAGGCGTTCGGCTGCCGCGGCTGCTGCCCAATAAGGCGATCGAAAAAGGCGTCCTTGGTCGGGCCCGTCGAGCGGCTGGCCGCTATCTGATTCAGGCCAGGGACCCGTAGCGAATCCATGTCGACGATCGCTCGGAGCTCCTGAGCTCCCTCGCGCTCTTTCGCGGCTCCGAGCTGCGTGACGAAAACGGCATCCGTCAGAACGGCGCGCTGCACTCATGCGGTGTAATCGCAGTGAAGGCGCGTACCTTGCGCGACGCCTCGCGTCGTCCCCGCCTCACGCGTCGGTGCTGCGGGTTCCCGCGCAAGTGTGGTGGACTGTACCCGGCCGCCGGCTGGCCGCTTGTTCACCTGCCGCCTACTGGTCGCCCCGCCAGCGCCCGTGCACAGCAGGCTGCTAGCAGCTGCGTGCTAGCCTCGTGGATAGAGCGACGATGCAGCCGGTCGCCATGGTCCCTCCGGGCCACCTCGCCCCACGAGAGCCGCAGCAGTACTCAACAGGTCTTTGCGGTTGCTGCGAAGACCCCGGCTCCTGTGAGTGATTTCTATTTGTTTTCTCCTAGCGCAACGGCGCGTCGGTCGGATGCATATGAGGTCGCACTCGGAGAGGAGCGGTACCTGGCCGCAGACGCGCCCGGCGCCAGCGCGGCTGGCAGGAGAGAATAGCTATGGACGTACGTATACGCGTGACCCTAACCGTGGGTCCGCCCCCGCCTCAGGCCTCATCTCGTGCCTGTGCCCTCAAATCCAGATCGGGCTGACCGCTCAAGCATTCGACGGCAGCGACTGCTGCTTGACGACTACGGTCACCTGCCTCATCGACTGGTGCGGCACGAATATTTCTGTAGCTCGAGCCCGGCGCGGCGCTGCTTATTGAATATTCCTGACCGCGCTGCGCGCGCGCACGCAGGGTCGCGTGCTACCTCGGCACTGTCGTGCGCACCCGCGCCTGCTTTGCGCTCCTTCGGGAACTCGATCAGATCCTAGGAAGGATTCGGGGGTCTTTAATTTGGGGGCGAAGCGCCGGCGTTTCCGTGTCACAATGTTGCTCGAACTTAAGCCTGAAGCTTCTTTCGCAGGGGATGGGGTGCCAATACCGCAGGAAGATTCGCCGGGCCTACAATCTGGAGCCTGCAGACGAGTGCTACGACTGCCTTGTTTTCTGCTGCTGTGAGTAACCGGGCGCCGCGCCGTCCTCGTGGGGCAGGGACGCGGGAGGAGCTCGAGCTCCTTTAATTTCTAGTTGCGGACGCCTTTCGCGCGCGTCCGACGGTCGGCGCCTGAGTGCGAATTTGCGGCAGGCAACTGCTGCGCGGTGTCGCAGGACGCCCGGGAGGTCATGTGCGGCGCCCCCCCTGCCCCTGCCCCCTCCGCTGGCCATGGCCCTGCATGCATGTGCGGCTCATGCTTGGGTCCCGCAGGAAGCGTGGCCGCGCCCCCGTCGCTTTCCTCGCCCCGTCTCTGCGGCCCTACGCCCCGCAGCCAGTCGTCATGGCCGGACCCGGGCAAGGGCCCCTGTACGCGTACCCCGCTGGTGGTGCTGCGTACCCCCACGGCGCCGCATACCCTCCTCCGGGGTACGGGGCCATCCCCACATCCTTCGGGCCGATTCCCCCTGGCGCGTACGGCCCGTTACCCCCCGCGGCCGGTGGCTACACCGGCCCCTACCCTCCCTACCCCGCAACCGCCCCGCAGCCGCTAGCTATGTACCAGGCGCCGTACAGCTACCCCCCCGGCTATCCGGCGCCGGCCCAGTACCCACCGGCCCAGGCTCCCTACTATCCGCCTCACCCAGAGGCCGCGGCTGGTGTGGGCGCCGGCCCTTCGAATTCAGCGGCCGCGTTCCAGCAGCATCTCGCGCAGGCTCCTTCGGCCCCCATGGCTCCTAGTTCGAACCAGATCTAGATCTCATTTGAGGAATAGCTATAGTTTTTCATATTGATACATTCAATGATTGCCGCAGTGCTGCTGCAAGCGCTCAGTTGGGGGAGCGATGGGGTATCTGTACGTATACTAGTATGCTAGACGCTACTGATCATGAATAATCCCATCCCCTACAAGGAACCCATCAAAATCTCGACCTTAGCAACAGTTAAAGAAAGGGGCGAGAAATAAGCTACGCAGAGGGCTACGGGCAGGCAAAGTCACGGGGAGAAGAGAAAGGGTCAAAAAGGTGCAGGCGCTAGCTACGCGTCGCCGCGGCGGGGCGGGGGCCCGTGGTAGGCGGGGCTGTCGCGGGCGGCGGCGGCGGCGTCGCCGGGGGCGCCGGGCTGCGCGGCGGGGCGGGCGCGGAGGCCGCCGAGGGGGCCGCTGGAGGGCGGCTTGGCGAAGCGGCGGACCGAGTCGGAGGGGCTGCCGGGCGCGCTCGCCCCTGCCCCGCGGTGGTCGCGGCGACCTCGGCGTCGGCGCCGTGCGCGTGGACGGCGGCCGCCGCCGTGGCCAGGCGCCGCAGCGTCGACGAGGCCGAGTTGTCCGACCCGCGCCGCCCCCCGCCCGCCTCCACGTCCGCCTCGGGCTCCGCCGAGGCCATGAGCGCCGCCTGCGAGAAGGGGTGCAGGGCCGGCGCCCGCGCCCCCTCCGCCTCCGTCTCGGGCTGGGAGGTGCGCCGCGTGGGGGCGAAGGAGCGCGTGAAGGCCTTGCCGAGCTTGCTGAGGGCGCCGGCGGCGGCCCCCGGGCCCTCGGTCGAGCGCTTGCGGTTCTGGCCGACGCCGGCACCCTCCGACATGAACCCCGTCTTCGAGCGCCCGATCTGCCTGCGGGGGCGGGCGCGCGGCGGGGCTCAGCCCGGGCCCGAGCGAGCGGGGGCGCGGGGGCGGCGCGAGGCGGGCGCACTTGAAGGTGGCGGCGCCGCCGCGGGCATCGCCCTCGCCCTCGGCGTCGGCCTCGGCGGCCTCGGGGGCCGGCTCCTCGGGGACCTCCTCGCCGAGGGTGCGCATCATCTCGGCGCGGCGCTTCTGCGTCTCGGCGGCCTTGCGCTCGCGCTCCTTGCGCTCGCGCTCGCGGTCGATGGCGAGCATGCGGGAGACGACGTCGCCGCCGGCGGCGCGGGACTCGTCGGGGAGCGAGTGGTTGTCCGAGATGTCCGAGTAGTCCGACTCGCTCTCCGAGTCGGAGCGGTTCGCGGCCCGCACGACCTCCACGACCCGCCGCACCTGCTCCTTGTACCGCTTGTACTCCCCCAGGTTCTCCTCCATCGCCATCAGCACCAGGTAGTAGTTCTCCAGCGCCGCCGGCGTCACCTGAGGCGCGGGCAGGGGCGTCGGGGGGCGAGGCTGGCGGGCGGGGGGCGGTGGGGGCGGGGCAAGACCTTGGAGAAGTCGGGCATGTGGAGCGGGGCCTGGTGGCGCCACGTCTCGGGCTTCATCAGGTCGATGTCCACCACCTCCTTCACCGCCCGCTCGTCTGCGCGCGCGCGCGGGGAAGAGTGTCGGACCGGGAGCCCCCGGCCCGCGCACGGGCACGGGCGGCGGGGAGGGCGCCCACCCTTGGCGGCGCTGTCGCGGGAGACGAGCGAGCGCGTCGCCTTGTCCTCCTTCTTCTGGGCCTTGGAGGCCTGGCGCGGGGCGTCGGGGGCGGCGGCAGCGGGCGCAGGGCCGCGCGAGGAGGCCCCGCGCGCACGATCTGGAGGTTGGTGACGAGCACGCCAACGAGGATGTTGACCCCGATGTACGCGCTGCGCCCCGCCCAGCCCGCCCGGCGGCGTCGGAGGGCGCGGCGGCGCCCCCCGGGGGCGCACGGAGCCGCCCGCACCTGCCAACAATCCAGGCGAGGTAGTAGGCGGAGATAGGGATGAAGTAGCCGGCGTCCTGCCCCGCGGTGAGGGGGAGGGGGGACGGCGGGGGCGCCTGCGCGCGGGGGCGGGGGCGCACGACGGTGGCCCAGTAGGTGACCTGCCACCCGTCCTGCGTCATCGCCGCGAAGAGCGTGTAGAACGCTGCGCGGGGCGGAGAGGTGCGTCAGAGGGAGCGGCGCGGCACGGCGCTGTCGGGGCCCCAGGGGGCGGGGGGGCGGACAGTTCTCGAGGGTGCCCCAGTAGGGGCGCATCTCGGGCGGCTCGCCGAACGAGTCGATGGAGATCACCGCGAAGATGAAGTACACGATCATCAGCAGCAGAATCACCTGCCGCCCCCCGCCCGTCAGCCCAGGCGGGGAAAAGCGTGGGGTGGGTGAGCGGGTGGGCGGGCGGGTGTGGGGTGGGGGAGGGCGGGTGTATGTGTGTGTGTGTGTGTGGGGGGTGGGGGGGGGGGGGGGGGGGGGGGGGGGGGGTCGGTTACGTTCGCCATGTCGGGGAGGGACTCCAGGATCGTCTCGACGATGATCTGCAGACTCTTCAACGCCCTGGGGGGTACGCGTGAGTTCCGGGATGCGGAGGGGGTGGAGGAGTGAGGGGGGTACGGGCGGACGCGATAGAGCGGAGGGTGCGGAAGGCGCGGAGGACGCGGAAGATGCGCATGATGCGGCCGCTAGAGAGGAAGGCGAGCTCTGCGCGGTGGGGGGCGCGGGCCGTGTCGGGAAGTGGAAAGAGGAAGAGGAAGGAAGGCAAAAAGGGGCCGCACGGGAGCCGAGGAGCTCGCCCATGAGGGAGATAAAGACGAGAGCAAAGTCGAAGATGTTCCAGCCGACCTGTCCCCGAGTCAGTTCGACGCTGGGGGGCCGGCGGGCCGGGGAGGAAGGGGGGGGGGGGCAGCACCCGCCAGAAGGCGAAGAAGCCGTAGCCCCACTTGAGGGCGATCTCGAGGGTGAAGACGGTGAGGAAGATGCGGTCCAGCACGTCGAATATCAGCTGCCCCTGCTTCGTCTGCGCCCCGCGCGTCGGAGAGAGGACCGCGTCGCGGCGGCCGGCGGCCGGCGGCGGGGCGGGCGGGCGGGCGCACGAGGGAGGTGTCGGTGGAGACACCGACCATGATGCTGGTCGCGAAGATGACCACGAGGATCGTGTTCGAGAAGACGCCCGAGGCCAGGAACTTGGCGAGCAGGTCCTGGCTCACGTAGTCCTCGAACTCTGCCGCCCCGCGCCCCGCGTGAGGAGGAAGGAAGAAGGAACGAACCGGAGAGAGCGCGCACCGTCATTCGCGTCGTGGTCCACGATCTCCATGAAGACCGGGTACTTGGGCTTGCCCGCGTCCTGCACCCGGTCCGCCATGAGCCGCGGGCGCGCTCTGCGTGGGCGGGGGGGCGCAGTGTCGCACCGCATTCGTCTTCTTCTCAAAGTGTAATCGGTTTGCGCCGCCTTCATGCCTCTTTGCCCGCACCGCTTCCTTCCTGCTCGGCGCCTAAGCGCTGCGGGACGAGCGGCGCACTCCGTAGGCGGGTCTCACCCGTGAAATGGAGCCTCTCTATTCAAGAAGATCTGCCGCGGTTCCAGCTGCTTCCCTATCTTGAAGTTCGGCGGCAGGACAATACCAGGCTGCGAGGGGTTGTAAGGCGCGCCGCACGCAAGCTGGGAAGTTGCGGCCTACCGGTTTGATTCCCAGGTTTCCTATGTCATCGTTCACGCGTAGCTTGGCCGAGAGGGGACCCCGCTGGTCCACGATCTTCGCAAGCCAGTCTTCCTTTTTGCTGACCGCCATCCCCGCACGAGCGCGGGGGCCTGCAGTCGCAGGCGGATCTCCACTCGATCCGAAGCTGCCGAGCTGAATGCCGGGCGACCTAACGCTGCAGCGCTCTTAGCTGGACAAGCGCGGACGATCCGGTTGCGGTCGCTTCGCCCTTTTTCACGCGGGGGAGACAAATGCGCAGAGTCGCTGCAGCACAGCTTGGGCAGGGCGGGTCACGCAGCTAGGCGTGTTGGGCGGGTCAGGAGTCGGACTCAGGACAGAGGAGACCCGCGTGCTGGCTGCGGGTGGGGCTCTCCCTGGCAAACCCAGTGAACTACAACTCGGAAGCGACGCGGACGGGCGGCTGAGGTCGGGCTGCCGGACGAAGAACTCCGTACCCCGTCGGTCGGCTGCACTGCCGCTCCAGTGCCGCTGCACGGCCGCTGCAGTGCCGCTGCACTGCCCCGCTGCAGGCCATTGCCAGGCCGCTGCCAGCCGCTGCCAGGCCGTAGCCATGCCAGCCTTTGCATGCCAGGCTGCCGCCAGGCCGATGACGGCGGCCCCAATGCAATTAGCTGCAGCTAATTGCAATGCATGCACACAGTGATGTGGGCGGTGGGTGAGCGGCTCGCTTGATGAATCGGCGGCGCGCAGCGGCCGCGCGGGTCGCCGGATGGCGGCGCGGCTCGGCGGGCGGGGCAGAGCGTCAAGCGAGCGGGCCGCCAGACGATTCAAATTCTCAATCTTCGGACGATGGCGGACCGGGGCTCCGAGGCTCGCTGATCCGCGGGCGGAGCGCGCGCGTGCAGCGGTCGCGCGACGTCGACTCGCCGACGTCGGGCGGGGCGAATGAGCGGCGCGACTCGCCGGCGGCGGGCGGGTCAGGGCCGTGGCGGCGCGGCTCACCGGCCGCGGGCGGGGCGGAGGCGCGGCGGGCGGCGGCGCGGCTCGCCAGGCTGGACGGAGGCGGGTCGGGCGGCGGCGCGGCTCGCTGGGCAGGGCGGAGGCGCGGCGGGCGGCGGCGCGGCTCGCCGGGCGGGACGGAGGCGCGACGGCGGCGGCGCGGCTCGTCGGCGGCGGCGGTGCGGAGGCGGGGCGGGCGGAGGCGCGGCTCGCTGGGCGCCGCGGGGCGGAGGCGCGGCGGGCGGCGGCGCGGCTCGCTGGGCAGGGCGGAGGCGCGGCGGGCGGCGGCGCGGCTCGCCAGGCTGGACGGAGGCGGGTCGGGCGGCGGCGCGGCTCGCTGGGCTGGACGGAGGCGCGGTCGGGCGGCGGCGCGGCTCGCCGGGCGG
>QPMI01000679.1:0-159196 GCA_004431415.1 Cyanophora paradoxa
ACTAGCATGGCAGCGCAGCGCTGGCTAGGCTCGTAGCCCGCGGAGTTGGGCGGGCGGCTTCCGCTAGCCGCTAGCTGGCTAGCGGAGAGCACGGACCTCCTCGTCCCAGGCGGCCCGAGGGTCCACAGCCCCCCGCACCGCCGCGCCCCGCGCCGCCGCCCGCGCCGCCTCCACCCGCCCCGCCGCCCCCTCCTCCCCCAGGAATCCCGCCTGCGTGCGTGCAAACAGTTAGCTTTACTTCATCCTGGGCGGCGGGTGGCGGAGGGGGGTACGGGTACCTGGAGGAGCTCGCCGAGGATGTCCACTCCGTTCTCCTGCATCGCCGCGTGCCCTGCCGCCGCCCTTGAGAACGAAGGGGGTACGGGGAAGGGATGCGGGAGGGGGGTACGCGCGCACCGGCGCCGGGGAGGACGCGGCTCTGGGCGCTGGGGTACCGCCGCACGAGCAGCCGCGCCTCTGCCGTC
Source organism: Cyanophora paradoxa (assembly GCA_004431415.1). NCBI lineage: Eukaryota > Glaucocystophyceae > Cyanophorales > Cyanophoraceae > Cyanophora > Cyanophora paradoxa. The sequence goes on from QPMI01000679.1 coordinate 465, forward strand.
GAAGGGAGCAGCAGGTCCCGCTCGCTGTGGGGGTTACAGGAAATTGAGGATTAGCCGGGAGTACCGGGTACGCGGATGGGAGGGGGACGGGGGGGGTACCTGGCGAGGACGAGCGTCGGCTGCTGCAGCTCGTGCGGCTGCGGCAGCGAGAAGTCCTGCGGGGAGGGGGGGGGGAAGTCGGCCCCGGGTACGACCAGCGAAGGGGGGGTACGCGGGGCGGGCGGGCCTGGAGGAGGGTGATGCGGTGCGCGAGGGTCGCGTTGGGGAGCACGCGCGGGAGGCGCATAAAGGACCGAATGGTCCGCACGGGGTCCCGACCCAGCTCCTGGGAGTACGGGTTCAGACTAGAAGGGGGGTATGCATGCAAGGAAGCGCGCCTGGGGGCTGATGAGGATTGGGGTCATGGCGAGGGGTATGTTGTTGTAGACTTGCTCCGGGAGGCGGGGAAGGGCCTGCCAGATCGCCGCCGTCGGCATGTCCCTGCGTGGGTTCGAACCGGGTCCCGAGCGTGCCAGAGCCGGGTACGCGCTCACTTGTACGAGGAGCCGGGGTTGAGGAGGAGGAGGCGATCGACGAGGGAGGGGTACGCGGCCGCGACGCGCATCGCGAGCGCCCCGCCGAAGCTCTCGCCGAAGACGTAGACGGCCCGTGGGGGTACGGCCCCGTCCCGCTCGCGGCCGGCCTCGCGTTCGATCACGGCGCCCACGCCGGCGACGAGCTCGTCCCAGCCCGCGCGGCTCTCCACGGGGTACCGGATGCTCACCACGTCGAAGTATGTCTGCGGAGAGCGCAGTCAGAGGCGCGGCGGAGCGCGGCGGAGCGCGGCGCACGAAGAGGCTGCGCTGCGCGAAGCAGCTCTTGCCGGTGCCGTCGATTCCGGGGATGTAGAACAGCAGCGGCTTCGAGCTGCCCTTGTTCGGAATCGCGCGGAACGACTCAATGGCCGGCACGCCCGCCGGCGCCGTCGCACGCGCCGCCGACGCGGCCGCGGCAGGCGCCGGAGTAGGCGCCGGAGTTGGAGCTCCAGCCGGGCGGGCAGCGCCGTTGCGCATGGCTCCCGGGACCGCAGCGGGGGCCTCCGGTGCCGCTTCGAAGGCCGCGTCGCTCTCGGCGACGAACACGGGGCGCGCGTGCCGGCGCACTCGGCCGTGCGGCCGTGCGGGCGCGGCCGTGCGGGCGCCATTGAAGGAGCTGTGCGAGGCACTGAGGGCAATTGGCCGGCGGCCAGCGCGCGCCTGGCCCGAGGGGCCTGCCGACGGCGCGCGTGAGACCAGGGGCCGCGCGCCGCGCGCCCGGCTAGTACCGACAGCTAGCGGGAGCGCATCGAAAGTGTGAGCAACGGCGCACCGAGGCCCAGGGCGAACGCCTGCATCGCTCTTGATTTTGGTGTACCCAGGGCGAACGCCTGCATCGCTCTCTTCAGCTTGACTTGATGAAGCGGGTGCGAATTCCGGCCCGCCGGCCGCCCGCGCGCCCCGTCTGACGCCGCACAGGTCTACGTCGAATATTGGTTCGCCTTTCGCGCCTCGCGCTGCGCCTGCGACCGTCCTTGTTCACGCTCGCTCCCAGCCCGACGAGCGGATGCTCCGTTAAGTTCCACGAGCTCTGCGATGCTCTGCGGTGCTCTTTCGCGGCGATTGGTTGCCCGATTTCGCGCGACGGCCGCGCGCAGGGACCGCAACGTCGTCGTTGTGGGGAACGCGAAACCGCCACGACGGGACGCATTCGAGGTGACAGACGAAGCGGGACATCTGCTCTACAGCAAGGTGCGTCTCAAAATTCGACAATTCTCCTTCGGGGCGGTCCGCGGCGCGGGTGCCTAACGACGCGCACGCGCAGCTTGCGAGGGCTGAGTTCCCGGATGTGACAGATCTGTGCCAGCGCATCATGACGGGAAGGCGGGACTCGGTCGTGGCGCGGGCCGCGGATCCGATGGAGCAAGAAGGCGGGGAGTCCGTCGAGACTGGCTCCCGCACCGCCGGCGCTGAGCACTCTGCCTAGGCCTAGGCCTAGACGCCGACTTTGAAACAATTAATCGAGTTCTAAATCTAGATGGCCGCGGCCGTGCTTTGAGAATGCAATAAAATCTGAGCTATCACGTACGGTACTCGACCAACAGCTGTAAAAATAAACGTGGGGGCTCATGCGATCAAGAGCAGTGAGTCTACAGCTGCAAGCCACATCCGATGGGCGAGATGCACGGGCGGGAAGAGCGAGCGGAGCTAGATGCAGAGCGGGAGTAGCGGGCGAGCAGGGCTCAGGTGCTTGCTCCGGATTCGCGTCCAAGAAAGCGGAGGGCGCGCGCTCCCACAGACAGGCCGCCGACGACCAGGGCCGCGGGAAAGGCCGAGGAAAGCCAGGGAAGAAGCTGGGAGCCGGGGTGACGTGGAGGCCTTCTCAGGAGTCACGGCGGGTGAGGCCGGATCCCGAGCCGCCGCCCGGATTGACAATGAGCCGCCCCGGGGGCGCCCGCATCGTGTTCCTCATGCGCCGATCGAACTCGATCACGTCCTGGGCCGCCGCGAGCGGCAGGCAGAAGCTGTACGCCAAGCAGTCGTTCACGATGTCGCCCTGAGGATCGCGAATCAAATACATACTCGACGACCGCTTCGAAAAGGAAGAGGGGCACCTTGATGGAGAACGTGTGGCGGAACTTCCTCCTAACGGAGGCGCCGTAGCCTGAGCAGCAGCGGGAGCGGCCCGGCGGGTCAGCTGCAGGCGGGGGAGCGGGCCAAGCTGAAGGCTTCGGGCTCGAGGGGCGCGGGCGGACAGCAGGGGAGGCAGACGCAGGCGAAGCAGACGCTGCAGCAGAGCACCTCGCCACGCGGCGCCAGGTCCCTCTCCAGCTTCCCTGCGGCGTGTGAGCACCTGCATCTGCAGCTGGAAATCGATCGGAGGCCGCGGCCGCGCACCGATGACGTAGCATGGGCAGAGGCAGGCCAGCGACGCCGTCTTCGGGGAGGTGCAGCAGTCGGTGAGCTCGGTCTCGTACTCCTGCGGGCCCGGCCGGCTCGAGCGCGAGCGAGAGAGTAAAAAACGAGCGGCAGGCCTAGGCACCTCGACGCCGACGTCGATGCCCTCGAAATCGTTGTTGTCGGAGACGAAGACAGATGCGAACTGCGCTGCCATGCCAGGCGGCTGGCCCGCAGGGGCAAGCTAAGCTGCACGCTGGTGACGAGCTGGCTCAAGCGCGCATCCGGCTCTGCATCTGCACGGGCGCATCAGCAAACGAAGCAGAGGCCGACAGCGAGGCAGCGATCCCGCGTACGCCGGGGTTTTCGAGGCGAGGTTGCTGAAGCGCTCGCTGTTCGTGTGACGCTTGTGCCGGGAGCGCTCGGTCGAAGCGCTCGTACCCTACACAGCCGCTAGGCAGAGTCTACGCCGTCAGATTCAGGCGAAGCGACCCTTGAAGCGACTTTAAGCGAGTCGTCCGGGGTAGAGGGTGAATTGGGCGGCTTCGTGGCGCTGCTGCAGCCGGGAAAATGAGCTTCTGCGCGGTTCCCCCCGCCTCGATGGCTGCCCAAGGCGGTGCGGGAGCCCTCCGATCGCCTCCGGCGACGCGCCTCTTCAGATTCTTCCTGATCTCGCCGCAGCAGTGCGGGCCCTTCGAAATCACACGCTGCGTGCCACATGCGCGCAGCTTTCATTAGCTGCAGCATCGTACGTGGCCGCCCCTGCCCCCCCGAGCGCTGCCCGGCGAGCCCGACACACCACGCCCAGGCCTGCCCAGCTGCAGCCCCGTGTCACGCACGCGTCCCGGCGATTCTTCTCGGGAACCCTGCGCTTGGAGGCACTGTCCTCGGATCGCAGCTTCGGACTCGCGGGATCGGCCGGCCCGCGGGCCGCGTACGACGATGAGGAGGAGAGCAGGCCCGATGACCGGCGCACCGGCTACGGCCCGCCGGGACGCGATCGGGACTCTTTCGGGGACCGGCGCTACGGTTCAAGACCGCGTAGCGACTCGTACGAGCGCGGCCCGCCGCGCCGGCCGGGCGGGTGGGGCCAGCGCGACTCGTACCAGCGGGACTCGTACAGCCGCCCCCCGCGCTTCGGCGAGGAGGAGGGCGACGAGCGGCGGCCGCCGCCGCGCGACCGCTTCGCCGACCGCGGCTCGTACGGCGGGGCGCGGCGCCCGGCCGGCGACGGCTGGCGGGGCGCCCGGGCGGCGCGGGCGGCGCTAGCGCCGGCGGCTGGCGGCCGCGGGGCGACGTCGACGATCGCGCGGTGGCCGATGAGGAGGGCGGCGCCCGTGACGATGCGTACGCCCCCGGGACTACGGAGCCCGGCGCGGCGGCTACGGCGGCGGCTACGGGGCCGGCCGGGGGCGGCGCGGGGGCGAGGAGACGGAGCGGGCGGACACGTACGAGGAGGCGCGGATCCGGCTGCGGCGGGCCGAGCGGCGGCGCGTGCCGCGGCCCCGCTGGGAGGAGCGCGAGCGCGAGGAGGGCGGCGAGGCGGAGCAGGAGGAGGAGCAGGAGGCGGGGGGTCCCCTGCGGCTGGACCCCTGGCGCGAGGTGCGGCGCGGGCCGCGGGGCGCCGGCGGCGGCGGGCGCCGGCGGGGGGGCGAGGAGGGCGAGGAGGAAAGGGAGGAGGGCGAGTTCCGCAGCGGCGACGCCGTCGACGTCGAGATCATCGAGGTGTGAAATGACGCGATCACTCTGCGCCTTGCTTCGACCATTCCCACACCCCGGTCTTTCGATCCGGCCAGTTTACGCGCCTCGGGGTCCGGGTGCTCGTCAACGGAACCGCCGACGGCCTCATCTTCGACAGCGACGTCCAGCGGTGCGGTCGTACCCCCCTCCTGGACCCCGCACCCCCTGCTGAAGCCCCGGCAGAGGCGACCTGCGCGTTGGGGACACGATGAAGGGGTACGTGAGGATGGCGCGACCCGACGGGAAGCTCGACATCTCGCTCCGCAAGCCGGGGTACGGCCGCTGGTTTCCATCCCGCCGCAGTACCCTCTGAGCCCGCCGCAGGCTCGCTGGGGTCCTGGACGCCACGCGCGCCGTGCGCCCGCCCGCGTACCCCCATTCCTTCGTCCCAATCAGTATCCATGTACCCCCGTACCCGCAGATCCTGGCTGTGCTGAAGGATGCGGGGGGCGAGCTGCCGTACGGCGACGACTCTACCCCCGAGGAGGTGCGGCCACCCTGCTACCACGCTGTACCCCCCTAACCGCTCACCCGCACGCAGGTGAAGCGCGTCTTCGCGATGAGCAAGGTCGTGTTCAAGCGGGTGTGCCGTACCCCCCCCTGCGCTTCGCCCCCCCTCCACCTCCGACTCGGCTGCAGGCGCTGGGGAACCTGTGGAAGGAGGGGCGCATCGAGTGGACCGACGACGGCGGCATCCGCCTCGTACCCCCCCGCGAGCGGGACCCGCGCCCTTAAGCTTGAGCCCGCGGCCGGAGAGGGCGCCCCTTAAGCTACTCTGTTGCGCTCCCACCTCGGCTCGCTTGTGTGCCACTTCATATATAGTACTAATTGATTGAATTACCCCTACATATGCACCTGTGTACCTTGTAGGTAAGCTACGTATCAAAAGAGCTGGACACCGAAGTCTATCTAGCTTAGGACGTGCGATGGAAAGATAGCATAAAAAGGCATTCGTACAGGGCCGCCCCTCTCAGCCGACGACGACGCCGGCGGACTCGAGGGCGCGGGCGAGGGAGGCGCGCCGGAAGACGGGGGGCGGCGGGGCCGCCCGCGCCCCGGGCGGGACGTCGGCGTCGGGCGGCGGGGACGGGCTGCCGAGGTCGGAGCCGGGGCCGACGTCGCTGGGGAGGCGGCGGGAAGGGACGGCGGCGAGGCGGCGCTGGACTAGCTCGGCGAGCGTGCGGGCGATCTCGAAGTGGGCGTGCTGCGCCCGCGCGATGCTCGCCTCCTGGAAGGCCGACGCGCGCGCGAAGGCGTCCATCCAGAGCGGGTTGCACGCCAGCGAGCGCATCGGGACGAGCTCGTCGTGGCGCAGGCCGGCGACCACGCGCCCCGCCGCCCCGTCGAGCTGCTGCAGCGTCCGCATGAAGTCCATCTGGCCCTCCAGGAGCCGCCGGCGCTCGGCGGCCTGCTTGGCGGCGATGACGGCCTTCTTGCGGCCGACCATGCGCTGCCGCATGGCGTGGAGGCGGTCGACCTCCTGGCTCTGGGCCTCGTCCAGGTTCTCCACGACGATGCCGATGAAGAGATTCGTGAAGACGAAGTGGCCGACGGCGATGTACGCGATCGCAAAGAAGCGCGCCGCGTAGTTGCCCGCCTCCTCCATAGGCTCCACGAAGGCGCCCCAGTTGTCCGCCGTCGTCCAGTCGAAGAGCGAGAAGAGCGCGTTGGGAAGGGAATTCCAGTAAGAAGTCTTCGTCTCCTGGTCCCCGAAGAACTGCGCCCGCCCGCCCGCGCGCCCGCGTGAGGACGGAAGAAGGAAGGAAAGGAAGAGAGGGGCGAGAGAGGAAGAAAGCGCGCACGTTGAAGGCCATGATAGCGAAGACGTACATGATAAGGAAGAGCAGGATGAGCAGGTGCACAGCGCTCTGCATCGTCTTCACGATCGCTGCGAGCCGCCGGCGCGCGCGTGAGCGAAGCAAGGCGAAGCAGACAGGCAGACAGACAGAGAGTGCACGGACCGGATATGAAGACCTGGAGGGGTTCGACGAAGGAGATGCCTCTGAGTGCGCGGAGGGCGCGCAGGCCTGCGGGGGGAGGGGCGCCGTGAGACGAGGGAGGAAGGAGGGGGCAGGGCGGGGGCGGGGGCGGGGGCAGGCCTCGGAGGACGCGGAGGAATTTGACGTTCCCGATGGAGGAGAAGAGGCCGGGGAGGAAGAACTGGATCAGATCCAGGTACGAGAGCGAGAGGATGCAGAGCTGCGCGGAGGAACCGGATCGGACACGGGTCAGAGCGGGCGGGCGCGGCGCGGCGCACGTCGAATCGGTTGTAGCCGCTGGACCAGTATCCTGCGAGGCGGAGGATGAGGCGGGGAAGGGCGCGCTGGGGCTCGGGGCCCGGGGAGGAGCGGCGGGCCTTTGGGCCAGACGTAGAGCTTGATGACGAACTCGGCGGTGTATACTACAAGGGAGACCAGATCCAGAGTGATGAAGAACGTCTGGTTCGACTCCGCGAACTTCTTGTCGGTCTCCATCGCCATGCTGATCATGTTGACCTGCGCGGCGCGTGCGCGCTTGAGCGGGCGGAATGCGGCGGGACGGCTGGAGCGATGCGGGGGATGGTGATAGAAGATAGAGAGTTCTCTAGGCCGGAAAAGAGGCGCCGTAGCTAAGGATGAATGCGGCTAGGGTCGCGCTGCTTTCAAGGCGGCGCGCTGCGGATGGGCGCTTGGGCGCCAGAGCGAACTCACCAGAATGGTGCACATGACCACCGACTCGAAGCTCTTGTGCTGCGCAGGCGCCCGGGGGCTAAGCGGTCGCACACGGGGCCAGACCAGGATAGCAGATATGGGGCTGCTTGCTTGCGGGGAGGGGCACCTCTGCAACAAAGTGCATGAAACGGTGCAGCCCGCTCCTGCACACCGGTCAACAAGAGGTCGCGAACCACCATGCCTGAAACAGCACCAGACCTGAAGCGAACTATGTCGGCGTTCCGCCTGCGCCGCCGCCGCTTGCGGCCCTCATCCTGCTCCGCAGCTTTCGCACGATCTACAGCTTCGTCTCCAGCGGTGTAGGTGGTGTATGCCTCGCCAGAGACGCCGGTCCTCCCAGTTCTGCCACTCCACTCACTACCACTGTAGACGGACTCGCTGAACACGCTGCCCGCTGATCCTCTGCGCCCTCCCCGCGCGCTAGGGGCGGGCGGGTTGAGGCGCCCGCTCGCAGCTCCGTTCGCAAGGGGTTTGCGGGGCGGCGGAGCCTCGCGGGCTGACCGCAGCTCGCCTGTCTCCTTTGCTGCCGGAGCCATCCCAGCGCAGGATGCCGCTACCTGTCAAGGCCGCCCACCATGTTCTGCGTCTGCCTCTACCCCTCCTGCCAAGGTCCCCCCCCCCAGTCCGATCGGCCGGTGCGTTCGATCGTTCGATCAGTCCGCGCCGGTGTGCTAGCTCAGCAGGACCGAGATCTGTTCGTGGCGATGGAGCAGCGGGCCTCGCCGCCGGTCCCTGTGCCGGGCCGGTCGGCCGTCCTACCTCCGCTCGTGCGCTCCTGGCCCGCCAGCGAAGCTGGCGCTGCTCACGCGGCGCGCGAAAGGACGTAAACCCTGGGTCGACTGATGGGGAGCCGTCTCCCTCCCCGTCGCCATCTCCTGCGTCCACGCCTTCCAGGCACGGGTCCTCGCTCGGCCGGTTCGGCAGCTCGGTCAAGAGCAAGAAGTGGGTTGCGTTGTACCAAAAGGGTTCGAACCTGTCGCGTTCTGCCCCCCCTGGCGCTCGGCTAGGCCTACGCAGTCGCTGACCGCTCCGCACGTCATCCGCGCGCGCAGCGGCGGCCAAGTCCGATCCGTACAGTGACTTCGATATTGAGCATATTCCGGCAGAGACCGCGGTGCGCTCCCCCTTCGTGTGAACACTTCACGCAACCGCTGCCGCTGACCGGTTGGGCCGTTGGGATTAGATCCGGCACTTCTACGGTCGGCCCCTTTGCCCGCCGATCCCGACCCCAGCCCCCTCTGACGCGCACCTCTGTCCCGCACAGACCCTCAGAAGAACGAGTGGTGAGCGGGACCCGCGGGGCGGCGCCCTCCCCTCCCCTCCCCACTCTCGCACCCCCCGACCGACGCCTTCGGGTCCGGTCGGACCGGCGCAGGCGGCAGAGCGTGACAAAGATCAAATTGGAGCCGAAGGCGTTCGGCAAGGGCGCCATGCGGAGTGCGTCGGGCCCCGGCCGGCGCCGGCGCGCGGCCGAGCGGGGCGGCGCGCAGGCTGCTACCGGATGAAGAAGCTGAGCAACTGGGTGCACGAGGAGAGCTGGCTGCACGCCTCCGACTACGTCGCCAAGTGCTACACCAAGACCCAGGCCCGCCGCCCCGCCGCCCGCGCCCCGCCCGCCCCGGCCTGACCCCGGCGGGTACGCGGCAGGACCCGGAGGTGAACCGGACGCTGTGCCTGACGGACATCAAGGCGCAGCAGACGGCCAAGCTCTTCGCCGAGCTCTACAACAAGGCGCACCCCCCCAAGGCCATCGACATGATGCAGGTCTACCCCCTCACTTCTTCTCCCCCCCCCCCCGCTTCGTTCTCAGGTGCGGGCAGGTATTCGGGGTGGAGCTGACGGACCGGCCGGGGAACCCGTTCTACTGCGTGGAGCGCTACCTGGAGGGGGAGTACATCAAGTACAACTCGAACGTGGGGTACACGGACGAGCGGCGGAACACGCCGCAGGCCTTCTCGCACTTCACCTTCGAAAAGTCGGGCGGCCGCCTCCTTGTCGTCGACATCCAGGGCGTCGGCGATCTCTACACGGATCCACAGGCTCGAACCCCGCCGGGGCCCCTTTCGGGGGGCGCCAAACCGAGCGGGGCGGGGCGGCAGATCCACAGCTACTGCGAGCCGGAGGAGTTCGGGGAGGGGAACCTCGGGATCCGCGGCTAGTGCGCGCGTACCCCCCCCTTCCCCGGCCCCGGATCGAACCCGACGCGGTGTGGGGGAAGCGTGTACTTCTTCCACACGCACAAGTGCAACCACATCTGCGAGCACCTCGGCCTGAAGCCGTTCGAGCACTACCCGGGGGAGCTGAACGTGACGATGTCGGCGGGGGAGCACTCGACGACGGCGTGGCGCTCGGCGGTGCACTTCGCGCAGACGATGCGGCAGCGCGCCTCGGCCCTCGGCCAGACCGTCTCCCGCAGGCTCCACTCCCTTATGGAGGGGCCAGGTCCGTTGCCCCCGCCCTCCCGCCCTCCCGGCCCGCCCGGCCGCGCCTTCCGACGCCGCCGCCGCCGCCGCCGCCGCAGCGACGGCGGGCGAGCGGCCGGCGCCGCTCGCGCTGCCGATCTCGGTCGCGCCGCCGACGAAGCGGAACAGCAACGGGGCCCGCTCCGGTTCCGTGCCCAAGTCGGCGGCGGGGGCGGCGCCTGCGGCGGCGGAGGCGGCGGCGGGGGCGCTGCCGGCCGCGCCGGCGAAGCCGCCCACGCACCACTCGCCCTTCCACAAGGGCCTCATCTGCGTCGGCATCCTCACCGGCGCGCCCCCTACGCTCCCTCCGCCCCGGCCCCGACCTCCCTCCTGAGGCGCGGCCGGGCGGGGCGGGGCAGACATGCTGCAGGGGCTCGCGGCGGAGCACCGGCTGCGGGGCCGGCTGCAGGCGGCGGCGGACGAGGTCAAGAGCATCCTCGAGGAGCTCACGCGCGACGTCCGCCCGCCCGCCCGCCCGCCCGCCCGACCTCCTTGTCCTTCCGGGGCGGGCCCGCCTCACTCAGTCTTCTGCAGGACGAGCCGGCGGCGGCGGCGGCCGAGGCGGCCGCGACGGCGGCGGCAGCGGCGGCGGCGGCGGGCAGCTCGTCGCCGCCGAAGGGGGCGGCGGGGGCGGCAGGGGCGGCCGCGCCGGCGGCGGGGGCGGGACAGTCGGCGCTGGCGGCGATGATCGCGGCGAGCCGGGATGCGGGGGGCGCGGCGTCGCCGCCGCCGGACGCGAGCTCAGACGCGACGTCGAACGCGTCGGCGTCGGTCTCGCGGAGCGACCTGGGGGCCGTCGTGCTGCCCCCCAACTCGCCCTACGCCGAGCGCCTCCTCCCGGACGGCTCCCCCGCCCTCCACGGCCACCCCGCCCCCCACCACACCCTCCCCCAGGCCCGCCCGCCCGCCCCGCCCCCCTCTTCCCTTCCCGCCGCGCCCTCTCACCCCGTACTCCCCTTCCTCAGGTCCTGGGCCTCGTGCACCGGCAGCTCGCCCTCATGTACGACGTGCGCCGTACCCCCCTCCCGGTGTTCCCCCCCTTTCCCCACCAGCTCCCCGCAGAGCGAGGCCCAGAACCCGAACTTCGTTCGCCCGGCCGACGACGCCCTCCCCAAGGCCGTCATCTTCCACTACGGTGCGGTACCCCCCGGCGGGGCCGCCCCCCGTCCCTCCCGACGCCCCCCGCAGAGAAGGCGGCGGAGTACGGGTGCGTGGCAGCTCAGCTGGCGCTGGCGAACGCGCTGGCGGGCCTGCCGACCTCGGAGCTCGCCAACGCCGGCCTCGGGCGCGACGCTGCCGCTGCCTTCCGCTGGGCCCACGCCGCCGCCGAGCTCGGCTCGCGCGTGGGCGCCATCAAGGCGGCGCGGGCGCTCGAGGCGGGCGAGGGGGCGCCCCGCAAAGACTACGCTGCGGCCGCCGCCATGTACGAGCGCGCCGCCGGCTGCGAGGTGCGGCGCTTCCCGCCCGGCCCGGCCTTGCCCGGCCCAGGCCTGAAGCCGGCGCAGAAGCTGGTGGACGACGACGTCTCGGGCTCCTTTGAGCTCGAGGTCGACGACCACGAGCTCTGGGCCGCCGGTTCGACTCCCGCCGGGTCCGCTTTCCACGCGCTGACGGGGGGCGGGGGCGGGGCAGTGGGGGCGCTGCACGGGAAGGGCGGGCACGGGCTCGGGGAGGGCCCGGCGTACGACAAGGCCCAGGAGGCGTACCTCAAGGCCGCCGAGGCCGCCGAGGCCGTCATGAAGGCCCGCCACGCCCCCGCCCCGCCCCGCCCGTGGACCTTTGAATCTCCCCTGATCATGAGCGCAGGCAAAGAAGGCGGCGACGTACTACGCCCTCGCGGAGCAGATGGAGGCCAACATGGGCTGAGGCCCGCCCCCGCGAGCGCCCGCCGGCGCCGCCGCGGCCCGTGGCCAGCTGCACTGTGGCAGCTTTGGCGATGCGGCGCTGATGCAGCGACTGCTAGCCGAGCTTTTTCGATATATCGACATCGATGCTTTGTTTCGCGAATTTCAATTCGATGCTGCACACAGCTCCGCGGGGCCGCGGCAGGCCGCGCGCGGCCGGCGGCTGCGAGCTCCAGCTCGATCGCGAGCTCGAGCTCGCCTCCGAGTCTCGCCCCCCCCCCCCCTCCCCCCCTCCCCTTTTTTTCCCGTGACGCCGTCAACCCCAACCAAGCTGCCGCCTCAACGACCGTAGACGCCCGGCCGGACTTTCCCATCTCTCTCCGAGCTCCTCGCCGTGCTCTCAAGGCCAGAAGCACGGAATTCGAACAGAGGATAGCGCGGGCGCGCCCTGTGCAAGCGCAGCTCGGACAAGTTCCACCAAGCTGCAGCTGCTCGTCCGCAGCACCGCGAGGCACACTTTTCGAGCCAAGAGCAGCGATTTCAAGCAGCTTCTAGACAGCGCAGCTCGCGCAGCCCGATCCCTGATGATCTCTCCTTCGAGCTCCGGCCGCGTACGCGTGCGGCGAGGGGCGGACGAGACGCACAGGCCTAGGCACTGGAGAGCGCGGAGAGGAGATGCCTGCGTCGTTCATTAGCCCAGCGCGCGCCAGCTGGCCCCCGCTCGTCGGGCGCGTCGAAGCGGGCGGAGTACTAGTTTCCCCTCGAGCTCGGTGGCGCGCGGCGGCCGATGAGGGACGCGGAGAGCGGTGACTGCCACGGCGGCCAGCTTGCGGAGCGGAGAGCCTGGCAGCGGGCGCGTGGCGGCCCAAGCCCCAGCGCCCGGGCCCGCCGGCCGCCGCCGGGGGAGAGCGCTAGCTCGAGGCGGCCGCGAGCTGGAGAGCGGCCGGCGCGAGCGGGCGGCGCCGCCGCGCTCCTGTGCCTTCTGGCGCTGCGGCTGCTCGGGTCGGCGCGGGCGGGGGCGCCGGTGATGCCGGAGGGCCGCGCGAACCTGCGCGTGCTGATGCTCGTCCACCCGAGCCGGGCCGACGTGAACTACGCCGGCCTGCCGCTCTGCGTGGGGCGCACCGTCAGCAGCGGCACGTACCTCGTGATCTCGGAGAGCACGTGCTTCTCGGGCGCCTCCGACCTACCCCTGTACTTCACCCTGGCCCCCGGCACCACCGATCTCTACTACATCGTGCGCGCGCCCCGCCGCCCCGTCCCGCCCCGCACCGCACCGCCCCGCCCCGCCCCGCCGCTGCTCGAGAGCTCGCGCTGAGCTTTCGCCGCAGCGCTTCGGACTCGACGACTCGGTGGTCAACGGCGGCTGTGCGCGCGCGACGCCCCCCCCCCCCCCCCCCCCCGCCCGCCCGCGCGCCCGCGCCGCGCGCCCAGCGATCGCGAGCGCCTCCGATCCGCAGGGAGCATGTACCCCACGCGGTCCGAGTTCACGGGGGTGCCCCTCCAGCAGCTGCGCGTCGCCTGGTGGCGGGGTAGCCCCAGCTCCGAGGCGAACGGCTGGGTACCCCTCGCGGCTTCCCCTCCCCCTCCGGCCCCTCCCTGAAGCCGGCGGGCCGCCAGCTCGAGATCGAGTACGGTGGCGCCTACTGCATCGAAGCGGTCATGGTGCGGTACCCCTCCCCTCCCCTCCCCCCCCCTCGAGCTCGCCCCCCCGGCCGACGGCGAGGGGCAGCCGTACTACGGGTGGGCGGTAGAGTGGAAGGGCTGCACGGGATCGGAGCTGCAGCGGTGGCAGATCGCGTTCCCCTCCGGCGGCATCGACTACCCGACCAAGCCCCCCGCCGTCCCCGCCACCGGCCCGCCTCGCCTCCGACCCCCCGCCTGTTTTTCGAATTCGCCACTTACCCCCACGGTGCTCATTCTCCGCAGGGGTCCTTTTCGGAACGGTGGGCGGCACGGCCGGGCCCCGCTCCATCAGGTACCCCCCTCCCCTCCCCCCCACCCCCCTTTCCCCCCATTCGGGGCCCGCGTGCTGAGGGGGGTCGGGCGGCGGCAGCGTACCCCCCTTCGCCCTGTCCCCGCCGTTCACGATGGAGGTGTGGGTAGCCCCCCGCCAGAACCAGGCCTACGGCAGCCGCCTCTTCGGTGCGCCCCGCGGCCGGCCCGCCGGCCCCCGCCCGGATCCCGGGAGGATCGGCCGGGCCCGGGTTCGAATCCCGGTGCAGACTTTGCGGACCCGGATCTCTACTCGCGGACGAACATCCGCGCCCTCTCCGCCGCCTTCTGCCCCGCCGAGCGCCCCGCCTGCAGCGTCCGCCCCCGCGCCGCGCCCGCCCCGCACGCCGGCCCCGCTCGAGCCGGGCCGGGGCTGGCCGGGGCGGGGCAGGTGGGCGCCGGCGGGCTGGCGCTGGAGGTGCGGGCGCACGATGCAGCGGGGGCTCTCCTCGCCTCCAGCGTCCTGTTCACCGGCGCCAGCGCCATCCCCGTCCGCCCCGCCCCGCCCGCCCCGCCCCGCCCCGCCCCGCCCCGCCCCGCCTTTACATCTCTCTCCCCATCAGATCTCGGCGGCGCCCTCGCACGTGGCGATTGCGTGGGGCGCCCCTGACGCCTCCGGCCTCTGCCCCCTCTCCGCCTTCCTCAACGGTACCCCCCGCGCCCACGCCCGCGCTCGCGCCCCGTCGGCGCTTCCCTCTGACGCCGGCGGCCGTGCTCTCAGGGGTGCTCGTGCACTACGGGACGGTGGCCTCGCCGCCGGCGGCCGCACGCGCCAGCGGCCTCCTCGGCGGCCCCAACGAGTGGGCGCGCTCGCCCCGCTTCCTACGTTGCCGCGCCGGGCGGGGCTGAGGCCTGGGGCGCGGGCCCGCAGGGGGCGCCGCACGCGACGGACGTGCTGCTGGCGGAGCTGCGGGTGTGGCCGGCGGCCCTCTCGCCGGCGCAGGTCGACGGCTCCTACCGCGGGACGCTGCCCCCAGGGGCTCCCCTCCTCCGCTACCGCCTCGACGACTGCGCCGCCGCCGGCGTCTGCCCTCGCCTCCGCCCCCGCTTCAGCTTTTGCCCTCTGAACTGAGTGAGAGCAGCTGGCGCGGGTGGCGGTGGACAGCTCCGGGGCGGCGCTGCACGGGGCGCTCAGCGGCGACGTCGAGTTCGTGTGCTCCGGGGGCTCCCCGCCCCCGCCCCCGGAGCGCCTCTCGGCCCCCGCCATCCTCTCCCTCGCCGCCACGGGCCCCCTCTCGGTCGCAGCCGTTCTGAAGTTCACGGCGGGCGAGGGCGCCGCCCGGCTCCAGCTCTCCTGCACGGCCCCGGGCTACGCCCCCCTCGTCAAGTCCGTGGCGGTCTCTGACGCGGACGCGGCGGGCGGCGGCGGCGGCGTGGCGGTGGCGCTGGCGGTCGAGCCGTCCTTCGGGGACGACTACCGCCTCACCTGCGGCGCCGTCGCCGTCAAGGCCCGCCCGCCCGCCAGCCGCCCGCCAACCGCTCCGCTCCGCTCCAGGCCTGACGGACACGCGCACGGTTTCCTCGCAGGCCTCGGGCTTCTCGTCGACGCCGTCGGTGGCGGTGGCGGCGACGGTCTTTGGGAGCGCGTCGCTGTCGGGGAAGGCGCAGTCGGCCCTGCTGCCATCGGGCAGCGCCGCCGCCTCCAACGCCCTCCCCCGCGTCGGTGCGCACGCGCGCCCAAAGAAGCGCCGGCTAGGCACCGCTGAGCCGAGGGAGGGCAGGGACGGGCCTGCCGCTGGGCGGGGGCGGCGGGGCGGTGCTCGTCGCCGCGACGGCGCTGCCGGGCTACCCGCTGGGCGCCCGCCCGGCCTCGCGGCGGCTCGCCCTCGTGGCGCGGCGCGAGGGCGCGCTGCTGCTCTGCGAGTACGACGTCGACGCGGGGGCCTGCGGGGCCCTCGTACCCCTCCCCTTCCCCGGCCTCTCAGCCGAGACCCGCCTCGACTTCTCGTTCGCCTCCCTCTCCCCGTGGCCCGCCAAGGCCCGCCCGACTCCGTACCCCCATCCGTTCCCCCCCCCCCTTCTTTCTGTTTACACTCCGCAGGACCCGGACGTGTTCCTTCCCCCCTGGGACCTGGCGGCGGCGCAGGGGGACTGGGGCTGGGGTACAGACGCCTACGCGCGGCGGGCCTCGCTCCTAGGGCGCGAAGTCGCCCGCCTGCTCCTGCCCCCCTCCGAGTGCCGGGGCGCCGCCTGCCTCGGCTTCGCCCCGCGCCGCTGGGCGGGGTACGCCTACTCGTCCGGCTGCGAGGAGGGCGCGCGGCGGGGCGCGCTGCGTGCGTGGCCGGCCGGCGCCTGTCCCACCGCCTCGGCGCTGGAGCGGGCGGTCCCGGCGGCGGCCTTCGCGCACGACTTCCGCCACTTCCGCGCCGCGTACGAGCGCCGCCTCTACGAGTCCCTCTCCGGCCTCTCCTCCGGCGACGACGAGCGGCGCGCCCCGTCTAAAGCTTGTCCTTGACCTTCGAATTTTGCCTTAAGCTGTTCTTGACTTTCGCGCAGGACGGGGTGGCTGGGGCACCTCTCGTCCTTCTACCTGCACTCCCCCTCGGTGCCTTCAAATTCAAATTCGTTCGCTTCAACGCTTCGGTTCGGTTTCTGAGGCCGCCCGGGCAGCCGACGGGGAGCGGGGGCAGCGCGGGGGCGCACGCGGGGCGGCACCGGCAGCTGCAGGCCGAGCGGCTCGCGCGGGCGGCCTCCGCCTCCGCCTCCGCCTCCGCCTCCGCCGGGGACGGCGCGGCCCTCGGGCTTGACTCGCACGCCTTTCACGAAGCCACCGCCTGCCTCGACTGTGAGTTTCGGCCGCCCAGGCGGACGGACGTCTTTAAGCTGAAGCCTAAGCGTAATGAATTAGAGGCCCCTGCGCGCTCTTGCAAGCTTCTGCGCGCGCCCGCTAAACTTGAGAGATTCCCCAGCTTTCATTCTTGAGCTTACTCTAGCCTTTTCGGCGCAGTCTACGACGCGGAGCCGGTGGGGGCGGGGATGCAGCTGACGCCCGAGGGGCGGGAGACGGCGGCGGAGGTGGCGTGGGCGACGGGCGCCGGGCACGCCGCGATGCTCCTGCAGGAGACGCGCGCCTTCGCCTTCTGGGGCCGCGGCGCCGCCCTCTTCGCCTCCTGGGCCGCCTCAGGCCCCGACGAGGTCGTACCCCTCGCGAAGGCCCGCCCGCTCGTTTTCGAATTTGATCCTTTCGATCGAATTGAGCCGTTCTTAAAATGGATTGCAGGCCTGCTCGCTGTTTCACGGAGTGGCCTTCCTCCTGTTCGACGCGGCGGCCCTCGCCCCGCCGGGGTACTCGCCCTCCACGGCCTCCACGTACCCCCCGCCGCGCTGGCCGGCGGCCGACGGCGCGGCCTCGTTCGCGGACGTGTACCCCCCCGGGGCGTCGGCGCAGGCGATGGCGGCGGACGGGCGCCTCGCGGAGGGGGGCCCCCTCATGTACCACGCCGTCGTCCGGTTCGAATCAGCTTCGAGCCGCTTGAATTCAATTCCCGTGTATCCTAGTATAAGATCCGGTGCCCGCAGGGTTCCCTTTTTCCCGTTCTCGCCGCCGGCGTGCGGGGCGGCGCTCACGGCCGGCCTCTGCCCCACGCGCCTCATCGCGCACGTCACCGCCCTCCTCTCCTGGCCCGCCCCGCCCCTTTCGAGTCTTTCTTGAGCTCGTGTGATCTGTCGTGCAGGGAGGTGCGGCCGGAGACGGCCGTGGAGCGGGCCTCGGGCCTGCGGGCGGCCAACGCGTCGTTCCCCTCCCCCGCGACGTACCGCGCGAGCCGGGCGGCGCCCTCGGCGCCCCGCGTCCTCCGCACCGACTTCGTGCCCCTTGAGGACCAGTGGATCGTGCAGAACGAGCGGCCCCTGCAGAGCGGCCACGGCCACGGCGTGCGCCCGGCCCGCGCCTCGAATTCCGACTCGCTCTGATTTGATCCGCTAATTCGATCCGCTCGCAGTACCTGGAGGGACGCTTCGTGGACCCCCCCGAGGGCCGGCGCGCGCGCTCGCGGCCCCGCTCCTCGAGCTCCGCTCCGCCCCGGCTATTTATAACTCGGGAACGTACCCCTTGCAGGTTCGCCTTCTACGTCACGGGCGACCAGATCGTCCGCGTCCGGTGCGCCTCTGCTTCTACAACAGAATATCCGGCTGCCAGTTTTTCGCGCTGAGGCCGGCCCTGCAGGAAAGTGGACTCGTACCAGAGCGGGATGGCGGGCTCCGTCGACGGCGCGGCGCGCATCTACGGCGGCGACGGCTGGCGCCCCAGCCGCGCCGAGTGGACCAGCGTCGCCGCCGCCGCCTACAAGGACGGCGCCCTCTTCCTCTTCCGCGAGGTGAAAAACACATAAGAAGGCCGTTCTGGAAGGATTAAAAACAGCTATAGTGACTTCGACTTCGGCCGCAGGTGCACACGGCGGGGAACACGCGCTCGTTCGCGTTCGGGACGGCGGGCCCGCGGCCCGTGCTCCTCCTCGCGCGCCGCCTGCAGCGGGCGGCGGCGCGCGCGCCCTCCTCGCAGCTGCTGCGGGTGCGGGGCGTGGACGCCGAGTACCCCCCCGGCTCCTTCTCCCCCCTTGTGGACGTCCTCCTGCCCGACGCCCCCGCCGGGGTACTCGCCCTCGCCGCCGTCGACGACTTCGCCGGCTCCTCGGAGCCCATGTTCGGGTTCGATTCGGAGGGGGGGGAGAAGGCGGACCCGGGCGCCCCGTACCCCCTCATGGACGCCCTCCTCTTCGTCGTCTCCGAACCGTGCGCTCTCTCTCAATTTTCAAACTGAATCGTTTAAATTTGAATTTTCTGGGGCGGGTCCAAGCTGAATTCGAGTTTCTGGGGCGGGTCCAAGCTGAATTCGAGTTTCTGGGGCGGGTCCAAGCTGAATTCGAGTTTCTGGGACGGGTCCAAGCTGAATTCGAGCCGTATACGTAGCTTTAAGCTTTTGGCTTCGAATTCTAATTCTAAGGCCCCCGCCGCGCGCCGCAGGCCGGGCGTCTTCAAGATCCACACCAAGTGCCCGCCGGGGACCCGCTGGAACTGGGAGCAGGCCCGCCCCGGCGCTGCGTCCGACGACGCCGGCGGCAACGCGGCGCCGTGCCGCCCGCTGCCGGCCGGCCGCTACTCGGACCGCGCGGGCCTCCTCCTCGACGCGGACGCGCCGCTCTGCTGGGCGGGGAGCTGGAGCGGGCCGGGCAGCACGGCCTGCACGCCCTGCAGGCCCGGCACGAGCTCCGCCGAGGGCGCCTCCGCCTGCTACGGTGCGCCCCGCGCCGGTAAGTTGCCAGCTCATGATCAGCTGACCCGCCGCCTTCTTGCAGCGTGCCCGCAGCACACGGCGTCGATCGCGGCGGGGGGCGCCTGCACCGAGTGCTGGGCCATCTCAGGGTACGAGCAGTTCCGCTACAGCTACTTCACCCCCCGTGCCGGCTGGGACATGACCTGCGCCCTCTGGTACCCCCCTTCCCCCCTCCCCTTTCGATGCACGCTGATGGGTGATGGGTGATGCGCAGCCCGCCGGGGTACTACCTGAGCGAGCCGGGGGGCGCGCAGTGCCTGGCGTGCCCGAGCCACCAGTTCAGCTTCATCTACGGGGCCGTCTCGCGCTGCGAGGACTGCCCGTGGGGCATGACCCCCTCCTCCGACCGCTCCACGTGCCTCCCCTGGTCCGAAGCTCGAGCAAAGCTGTCGCGGTCGTTCGTCGTCTTCTTTCGGAAGCTTTAACTTCGATCTCGCAGCCCGGAGGGGACGTACCAGGCGGTGCCGAGCGGGCCGTGCGCGCGATGCCCGGCGGGGACCATCGGGCGGCAGCGCGCCCTCGAGCCGCCCGTGCTCGTCGGGCCGGCCTTCCGCCAGCTCGTGCTCGCCCGCGTCGGCCAGACCCTCGCCTGCGAGCCCTGCCCCCCGGTGCGCGCGCCCTCGAGCTCCCAGCTGGACTTCACTCGATTTCATCTTAGCTTGACTTAAATAAATAAACTAGCTTGGCTGAACTTAAATAAACTCTATTTGATTTTAGCTGGGCTTAGCCTACAATTGTATTAGCTTAACTGAACTAAATCAAACTCGATTTGATCTTAGCTTTACTTGGCTCGGCTTACTTCACTTTGCTGCAGGGGACGGTGCCGACGCGGGTCGGGGAGGCGTGCGCCGCCTGCCCGCCGGGGACCGAGCGGCCCTCGCTCGGGCAGCTCGCCTGCGCGCCCTGCCGCGTGGACTTTGCGGCCCCCGCGGGGGGCCTCTGCGCCCCCTGCCCCCGCGGCTTCGTCTCCACCGCCGACCGCCTCCAGTGCACCCCCTGCGCCCCCGGTTCGACTACGGCTCGATGAATCCGATCCCATCGAAACCCCTCACGCTCCGGCCGCGGGCAGGGACGTACGAGGCGGAGGATCGGCCCGGGGTGTGCCTGCGCTGCCCGGAGAACAGCGTCGCGCCGTACCCCGGGGCCGCCGCCTGCGCCCCCTGCGACCCGGGCCACGTCTCCTCGTCCGACTCGCGGTGCGCGGCGACTCGCATAAAATCTTAGCCGAGCTCTTAAGGAGCAGATAGAAATAAAGAGCGGGTCTCTTAATATGCGAGAGAGCAGGTCTTAAGGAACAGAGAGAAAGCTTAAGAGCGGGTCTCTTATAATGCGAAATCAACTTGGTTCATGATCACGGCCCCGCCGTTGACCATGGTCCCCCCCGTCGGCTTAAACCCGCGGCCAGCCTTCGAATTCGCCGCCTGATCCCCCGCCGCCGCCCGCAGGCTCTGCCTCCCCTGCAGCCCCGGTCCGACGCCTGCACCTCGCGCCCTCGACCTCGACCTCGCTGACTGGTCCCGGGCGCCACTCCAGGGACGGTGCGGGGGGCGAACGAGACGGCGTGCCGGCCGCTGGGGCCCGGCCTCGTCTCCCCCGCCGGGGCGCGGGCGGCCGCCGGCTGCGCCAACGGGAGCGTGCCGGCCCTCTCACGCGACTCGTGCCTCCCGTGCCCCAAGGGCCCGCCCGCCCGCCCGCCCCCCCGCCCCCTCCGCTCCCGTCGCCGCCGCTCTTCTTCTTCTGATCGATATCGACGTGCGCAGGGACCTACCAGGGCGGTGCCGACGGGCTGGAGTGCCTCAGGTGCTTCCATTTAGATTCCTCGACCGAAATTGGCCGAAATTGCGCTCCGCAGCTGCCCGGCGAACCACGCGTGCGGCCACGAGGGCTGCCTCGCCTGCTCCGCGTGCCCCGCCGGCTCCGTCGCCGCCGCCGACCTCCAGAGGCGCCCCCTTGTTTCTTCTTCAGACCCCTTACGCTTCTTACTTCTTCTTCTTTCTGAGTCGCGTTCTATATTTAGCTGCGTGGAGTGCCCGGCGGGGAGCTACCGCTCGGCGGCGATGGCGCGCTGCGAGCCGGCGCCCCGCGGCGCCGTCGCGGCCCGCGGCGCCGCCGCCTTCGCGTTCTGCGCGGAGGGAACGGTGCCGAACGGGGCGGCCACAGACTGCGCGCCGTGCCCCCGCGGCACCTTCTGGACCACCAACTACACTTGCCTGAGGCGCGCGCGCCCGCGATCCCCGCGCTCGACTCGCTCCGTCTAACTCGTAGCAGCTGCCCCATCAACACGGCGTCTTCGTCCCTGGGCGCCCTGGCGTGCTCGCCCTGCGGGGCCGGCCGGGCGGCGGCAGCGGACGGGCAGACGTGCGGGCCGTGCCCGGCGGGGACCTACCGCGCGGAAGGGATGCCGTCCTGCGAGCCGGTCCCGGAGGGCACCGTCTCGGACCCGGGGCGGGCCACGTACGCGCCCTGCGGCGCCGGCTTCCTTCCCAACGCCGCCCGCGACGCCTGCCTGCCCTGCCCCAAGGGCACGTTCCACGACGCGGCGGCCGGCCTAGGCCTCGGCCTCTGCCGCCGCTGCCCGCCGGCGTCGGTCGCCCCGCGCGAGGCGATGGCGGCGTGCGAGGCGTGCCCGGCGGGGCAGCTGCCCTCGCCCGACCTCCAGCGCTGCGCGGCGTGCCCAGCGGGGGCGCACCGCGCGGAGAACGGGACGAGCTGCACGCCGGCGGCGGCCCGCGAGGTCGCCCGCGGCGGCTTCCTCGCCGCCTGCCCCGCGGGCCACGTCCCCAACGGGCCCCGAGACGCCTGCGAGCCCTGCCCCGCCGGTCAGCCGGCCCCCCGCCTCCCCTTTGCGCGATCTTGAAGAGCTTTGCTGAAGATTTTAAGCGAGATCTAAAAATCTAAAGCTCCGATCAAGGTCTTAAAAAGGATCCAAATTAAAGGTCTTCGCTCATGATTGAATACCGGCGTGCAGGGAGCTACCAGGCCGGGGACGAGTGCGCGGCGTGCGGGGACAACGCCGTCGCCCCGGCGCCCGGCCTCGCCGCGTGCCTCCCCTGCGGAGAGGGGTACGCCAGCTCCGCCGACGGCCAGAAATGCGTCGGTGCGCCGGTCGCGGGCCGCATGCCGGGCCCTTCAAAATAAAATGACATGTGTCCGTTTTTTTAACGTTCAGAGTGCATGGCGGGGTTCTACCGGCACGAAGGCATGCCGCAGTGCCTGCCCGCGCCCGCCGGCGCCGTCGCCCCGCCCGCCTCGCGCAACTTCACCGCCTGCGCGCCGGGCTCCGTGCCCAACGCCGAGCGGAGCGCCTGCGTGCCGTGCCCCGCCGGCACGCGCGGGGCCGAGCCCCCCGGCACCCTCTGCCTCCCCTGCCTCGGTGCGCCGCCTCGCATCCCGGCCTCAGCTTCATTACAAGCGTCTTCTCATGCGCTTTCGCCGCAGGGAACTCGTACACGCCCGCGGCCGGCATGACCGCCTGCATCGAGTGGTGCGCCCGCGCCGCTTCAATTAATATAATATTCGTCCTCGCGCCATGTCGGATCAAATTGAGTAAATTAAACGCCGTCTTCTTCTTCTTCGCAGCCCGGCGGGAGCGGTTGTGGACGGGGTCCGCCAGGGCTGCAGCCCGTGCCGCCCCGGCAGCTTCCGCCCCGCAAACGCCTCCTCCTGCCAGGAGGTCCCCCGCTCCCATTCCTTCGGCCTTTCCCTCAATACAATTTGACTTCGTTCGCAATTCGGCTTCGTTCGCAGTGCCCCTTCGGGACGTACGCCGGGGCGTCCGGAGCGAGCGCCTGCGGCCTCTGGTCAGCTGCTCGGCGCCCTCTCTCCGCTTAGAGCTCCTAGGCCTGTGCTGAGCGCCGCCCGCCTTCGTTCTCAGCCCGCCGGGGACGGAGGCGAGGCGCGACCGCGCCGGCTGCGCGCTGTGCCGCGCCGGCTCCGCTTCCCGCAACGGGACGTGCGAGGCGTGCCCCGACGGGGCCGTCTCGGCCCCCGGCGCCCTCGCTTGCGCCGCCTGCCCCGCCGGCTCCGTCAGCAACGGCCACCGCTCCGCCTGTGTCCCCTGCGGCCCCGGCACGCACCAGCCCCAGGGCACGGTGCGATTTCGAGCTGAAATCTAATCTTCGACTCTGGTTTCTGAGCCCAACGCCTCAGAACGCGTGCCTGCCGTGCCAGTCGGGCACGTGGGCGCCGGCCGGCTCCGCGCGGTGCGAGCGCTGCCCGCCCGGCAGCGTCGCCTCCGCCAACGGCGTGCGCTGCATCCCCTGCGACCCGGTGCGCGGAGGACGTGGCGGCGCGCGCGCCTCTGCTCTTCCCTCCAGCGCCGTCGACGCATACGCCTTCGCAGGGCACCTACATGCCCGACGGGGCCTCCACGTGCGTCCCGTGCCCCACGCAGCACTACGCGCCGCGGGCGGGGGCCGCCGGCGCGTGCCTGCCGTGCCCGGGCGGGCACCAGAGCTCCGGCGGCCGCGCCGTCTGCTTCCCCTGTGACGCCGTGCGCCCTTCGCGCCTTAGATCTCCTCGACCTTGCCCTACCTTCAAATCCACTCTGAAATAATTTGGTTTGCTTACTCGCAGGGGTTCTTCCGCCCGGCGAATTCTTCCCAGGGCTGCCGGGCGTGCCCCGTGGCCGGGGTTGCCCGCCTGCCCGGCGCCACCTCCTGCCACGCCTGGTGCGCCGCCCTCTCCCCTTCGTCTTGATAGATGATCGGTTCCCGGATTTTAGATCAAAAATAGCAGAAGAAAGCGAAGTAAGCAAAAGAACTCAAAATAATTTTAACAATGAGAGTGCAATAAAGACAGCCAAAGATCGGCGGTGTTCTGAAGAAAGTATCTCTAGATCTGTGCAATGTGGTTTCCGCTTTCTGAGGCGTGCGGCAGCCCGGCGGGGACGGTCCCCGACGAGAGGCACGGCGGCTGCCGGCGTGCGTGCCCCGCCCCGCCCCGCCCCGCCCCGCCCTTCTCTGTCTTCTCTCTCTCCCGTCTTAGACCGCCCCGCGCGCAGCGTGCGAGGCGGGCTTCTTCCCGCTGGACGGCCAGTGTGCGCCCTGCCCTCCCCGCTCCATCTCCACGCCGGGGGGTACGTGTGCAGACGCGACCCGCCTCCCCCGGCGCCGTAGGCTCCGGTCCGCCTCATGTAAACTCGCTCGCACGCGCAGGCGCGGCGTGCGAGCGGTGCCCGGCGGGCCACGTGGCGGACGCGGCGCGGGCGCGCTGCCTGCCCTGCCCCGCCGCGCAGTACGTCCCCGAAGACAGCGACTCGCCCTCCTGCCTCCGTGCGCCCCCCGCTTATAGCTGCTTGTAACTATCTTAACATGCGTTTCACCGTTTGTTACCTTGGATTGGCGCACACAAACGACGCTGACGCCCCGGCTCGCGATGGCGCGCAGCGTGCCCGGCGAACCACGTGTCGGAGGGTGGGGCGGCGGCCTGCGCGCCCTGCGGGGCGGGCTCCGAGCGCGACGTGGCGGGCGTCCGCTGCCTCGAGTGCCCCCCGGGCTCCTTCCGCAACGCCTCCCTCCCCTCCTGCACCCCCTGGTGCCCGCTTCTCCTTCAAAAGGACCTCTTGAGCTTCTAATATTTAATAGAGAGCAAGAGGTCCAATCTAAGCTGAACCGAATTAAAAGTCCTTGGTTTCATTGAAGTCTAGGCGAATCCTACGTCTAAGTCGAAGTCCAAGTCCAATCCTATTCTAGAGGACCGGCCATATATACCTCTTAAGCTTCTGCGGCTTACTTTGGGCCCCGGCCCCCGGCAGCCCGCAGGGGACGTACGCGGCGGGGCGGGGCGCCGCCGCCTGCGCGGTGTGCGCGGCGGGGCGGCAGCTGTGCCCCGTGGCGACCGGCGAGCCGATCGACCTCCCCGCCTTCGACTCCCTCCTCGCCCGCCTCCAGGCCGAGGCGGGCGGCACCGGCAGCGGCGAAGCCGGCGCCAGAGCCGTTTCTCGGCGGGCTCTCCGCGGTCTGGAACCCGCATCCGTATCTGAAGAACCTGCCGCCGGCGCCGAGGCCGTGGCTTCCGATCCCGCCTCCGGATCCCGCCGCCGGGCACTCCTCCGGTTCCGCGCTCTTTTGGACTCTGCCTCCGCGTCTGAGCAGCAGCAGCGGACGGAGCGCGACGCCGTCGTCCTCGGCACGACCACCGCCGCCCTCTCCCAGCCCGTGCGCATGCACTAGAGCCTAAGAACGTCGATTCTAAGGCCTCGTGCCTGCGTTCACAAAGAACGCCCGGGACGGTTAGAGTTGATAAAGGACAGAGTCTTAACTTTACCGCCACACCTAAGCCGCCTAAGGCTATATCTCTCCACCGCCAACGCCGTCTCCCAGCCCAAAGATCCCAAGCTCATTGTTCCGGATTGCGCGCGCGCAGGCGATCGAGGCGGGCCCGCGGGGCGTCGCCGACGCCTACCGCGCCTTCGCCCTCGCCGCCGGCGCCGGCGCCGCCGCCCTCCTCTCCCTCGCCGCCGCCCTCTCTGCCTTCCTCGCATCGGCCCCCGACCCGGCGGCCCGCGCGGCGCGCGCGGCCCGCGTCGCCCGCCTCGACCTTTTCTTCAGGGAGGAGGTCGATGCCGCCCGCCGCGGCGGCGGCGGCGGTGGAGGCGGCAGGCGCCGCCGGCGGCAGCGCCGCCACGCCGCGCACCCTGCGCCTGCCACGGCGCGGCGACGACGAACGCGCCAGCGCCGGACACGGCCGCGGATGCGGACGTCGATGAGATTAAGAAGAAAGGCGAGGAGCTGGAGCTGGAGGAGGGCCGCCTGGGGACGGTGGGCGAGGCGCTCGCCTCGCGGCTCCTCTACGAGCGCGGCCGCCCGCTCCTGCCCCTCCCTGCCCCGGCCCCGGCCCCGCCCGCTCGTCCTCCCTTCCGCCCCCGCCGCCCCCGCCGCCCCGCCCGGGCTCCCGCTCCGGCCGCAAGGGCGCCGGCGCCGCGTCCCCCTGCCAGTACCTCGACCTCGAGGCACGTCTTCGTACCCCCCGGCCCTGGCCCCGCCCCCGCGCCTCCCACCCCGTCCCAGTCGGTGACGTACGCGTCGGCCCGCGCATGCGCAGGTCCGGGTGGTGCGCCCGGCGAGCGCCTGCCGCCTGCAGCCTGTGGAGAAGGAGGAGGAGGGGGAGGAGGGGGCGGTGCGGGCGCCGCGGACGGTGGCAGGGGCGGTATTTTCGGTGCTGGCGCTCGTCCTCGCCGCCGTCGCCGCCGCCTTCGTCGCCGCCCAGTTCGTGCGCCCCTAATATTTTCTAGAAGGATTAGAAATTCTAGAGAGCTTCGTCGCCGCTAAGTTCGTGCGCCCCTTGATTATGAGCTTTCCGACGTTTCTCTGCGTCGGATCCGGATGCAAACGCGCTGTGAGGCCTTGAAGCTTAAGAGATATCGATAGCTTGTTGGGCGCCCTTCAAATTCTCCCAACTTGGCCTCGAGCCAAGCCAAGCCTCACTCGCTCCCTCCCTCCCTTCCTTCCCCCCGCGCAGGCGCTGGCGAACGAGGCGGTGGTGGCCTCGCTGGCGGCGGGGGCCTCGCCCTCGGCGGGGGCGATCGCCGGCGAGTTCGCCGCCGAGGCCACCTTCTACGGCTACGCAGGCGCGCCCTGTACCCTTCCTTCCTTTCCTTCGTTCCCTCTTTGTTCCCCTCTGACATTCCCCTCTGGGATCAAATTCGAAGGACCCTGCCGCATAGAGCGGGTGGACCTGGACGCGCAGCAGGCGGCGGCCGAGCTCGAGAACGCCACCGGCACCGGTCTCGAGGACTTGAGCTCGGGCGTCGCGGCGGTGGAGGCGGCGGGGGCGTACGTGTCGGTGGCGCACGTGACGGCCGAGCTCGGGGCCGGCGCCTCCGCCGCGGCCGAGTACAGCGCCGCGAACCGCACCTGCCGGTCCGCTTTGATTTTGATTGATATTTCTTCTTTCGAATTTTTCTTTGTATTTCTGTCTTCTGACCTCGTCTCCTCTGCCCGCCAGGGTCTCGTGGCGGTGCGGGCGGTGCCGGGTGGCGGCCGGTGCCGGCGCCAGCGTCGAGCTCCGCCTCGCCGCCCGCCTCGCCCTCGCCCACGCCCTCTCCTTCCGCCTTGTCGTCCGCCCCGCCCGCCCGCCCGCCCCGCCCGCCCCGCCCGCCCGCCCGCCCGACCCGCCCGCCCGCCCGCCCTGCCGACCCGCCCGCCCCCCGCCACGCCCCGCCCGCTCCCGCCCGCCCGCCCCGCCCCGCCCCGCCCCGCCCCGCCCGCCCGCCCCGCCCGCCCGCCCCGCCCGCCCCGCCCCGCCCGCCCGCCCCGCCGCCCGCCCCGCCCGCCCGCCCGCCGCCCGCCCGCCCCGCCCCGCCCCGCCCCGCCCGCCCCCCGCCACGCCCCGCCCCGCTCCCGCCCCGCCTTGCAATTGGCTTTTTATGTAGCTTTAGAATTTCGATCTTCGGCTTTCTTTATCGCCGTCTCTTAGCTTCCATCCCCTACAAAACCAGTTAGCCTCCTTAGCTTCCTTCCTTCCTTCCGTCCTTTAACTGGCTATCTACAGCTACAGCTTCCCCTGTCCATCCTCTAAGCTTAAATTTGCGTCGGCAGGTGCCCGGCGGGGCGGTGGTCGAGGGCGCGGTGGTGCCCCGCGGGCGGGGGCGCGCCGCCGTCCTGCGGGGCGCCCGCCCCGTCGAGGCGCCCCTGCTCCTGACCCCCGCCCACTTCCCCGACCCCCGCGACGGCTCCCCGGGGTACCGCGTCTCCCTCCGCCCCGCCCCCAACCACCTCTCCGAGGCCGACGAGGCCTCCTTCGTGCGCAAAACAAACACCGCGTTTCTCGAAGAAGTTCTACTTCTGACTGCGGGGGCAGGGCCTGTGCGCGGCGGGGCGGCCGCTCTCGGACGCCGCCTGCGCCGGCGAGCGCGTCGCCTTCCGCGCCTCCTTCGCCGTCAGCCCCCTCCACCTCCGCGTGCGCCCGAAATCCAAATTTCCAGCATTTCAGCGGCGTTTCCCCGGAATTCGAAGAGCTTCGTTCGCGATCGCAGGTGGCGCGGGTGCGGCGGGCGGCGCCGCTGGAGGCGCTGGCGGACGCGGCGGCCTTCGCCGGCGCCGCCTTCGCCCTCGTGGCCCACCTGATCGCCGCCCGCTCCCTCCTCGCCGCCCTCCGCGGGCACCGCCGCCCCGCCTTCCTCTGGGGCCTCCTCGGCGCCGCCCGCCGCCGCGGCTCCGCGACCCCCGCCCTCGGCTCCCACGCCTCGAATTCGGCCAAGCCCCGCGGGGGCGGGGGCGCGGCCGGCGTGCCGGTGTACAGCCTCGGGTTCGAGCCCGAGGAGGAGGTCGAGTTCGAGACCGAGGGGCCGCCGCCCCGCTTCGGGTTCGAGTCCGAGCGGACCCGGGCGGTGCCGCACCCGTTCCCGGACGCGCACGGGCGCCGCGGCGACCCGCTCGACCTCGCGATCGCCCTCGGCGCCGGCGCCCTCGGCCTCGGCGGGCCGCGGCCGGAGGGGCGCGGGGCCGGAGAGCTGCCGCGGCCCCGCGCCCGCCGCGTCTCCCTCGTCTCGGGGGGCGCGGCCCCGGCGTCCGGGTCCCCGCGGGGCCGCCGGCACTCCCACTGCGCCCGCGACTCCCCGCGCCTCGCCACCGGCATCGGCGCCGCCCGCCCCTCCTCCAGAATCAAAGCTCGAGACCCTTTGGATATCGATATCGATGCGGCGCCGGTGCCCTCGGCCGTTGTGCAGCGGCCTCGCAGCCGCTCCCTCGCCCCCTCTTGGCGCTCTGTCGGCGCTGCTGCTGTCACCGGCTCCGCCCCGCCGCCGGGCGAGGCCAAAGCGGTACCCATCTCTCTGGAGGGCCTCACGATCGAGGTGGGGACGGGTACGGGCGCCGCCGCCCTCAGCTTCCCGCGGCTCGCCTCCCTCGCCCGCGGCTCGCCCCGCCTCCCCCCCAGCGCCCCCCGGACCCCCGCGGACGGTCTCGCGATGGTCCCCGCCTCCCGCGGGCGAGCCGGCGCCGGCGCCCGCACCCCCTCCGCTTCTGCCGCCGCCCCCGGCCGACGCGCCTCGGAGCCTGGAAGCTTAAGCCCGCGGCCGCCCGCGGCGCCTCCCCTCGCTGTACAGACGCCGGCCCCCGCCGCGGGCCGCTACAGCTTCGCCTTTGGGGACGCGCGCTCGGGCTCCGCCTTCGCCGACTACCGCCACGTGCACGCCCGCCGCGGCTCCTCCTGACGGCCCCCGTCGCTTTAATTTCGCTTTTAATTTAATTTGCTGAAGACCCGAAATCGTAGTCGACGTCGCTCTGGATCTGGATCATCGATATCGGATATTGATACTTAGAAGTTCGTGACTAGATCTAGAGCAGCTCTCATTTTAATCCAGAGATTACATATTTCCATCTTTCAGTTATCTGTTCTTTTCAATTGCAAATTCCGCAGCTGCTGCTTGCTTGTAATTTCCATCATGATGATGATCATGATCAGCTGAGTCTATGCTATTGCAATCAATGCAATTCAATGGTACCGGTTGCTCACTAAAGCTGTGCCTGCGCTGTCCATGGCCAGAGTCGGATGATAGAGCTCGAGCATGTGAAGCCTGCAAGTCGGCCCCCGACATGACGCTCGAAATGAAGCGCCGCCGGCGCCGCTAAGATCTAGATCTAGGCTGGTCTGAATATCTAGATTTGGCCCCCCCGCGCCGGATCATGATCGGCGGTGAAGCTCTTTTGTTTATTCATTCTACTAGGCTACAGCCAGCTATCAGATCCAGAATGGAGATCTAGAATTCGAAAGCGAAAGTGCCGAAAGTTCGGATCCCCGGAGTCGAAATACAATGCCAACCAACTGCACAATGAGTACTAAGCTTGAGGACATGTACAATGCTACAAAGAAATGTGCACGTTTAAGTGCGTGAAAGCCAAACGGAAACTGTAAAGAAATCAGTTTCGATATTACATGCGATTGCAAGACCCATGGCCCATGAAGAGGAAAGCGGCAGTCGCCATGGCCGAAAGAACGATCAGCAGAAGAGATGGGTTGGTATTGTGACCCGAGGAGACGAACGGCCTGTACATATCGCGATCGACGGCACACGTAAACGGAAGTGCACAAAAGCAAAACATTCCAAAGAAGGGACGTACACAGACGAAGCCGAGGTGCCAGTGGGAATCCAAGCAAAAGCCTGATGAGGTTTTAATTCCGTTGCAATTTAGTAACGCCTTTGAATTGGATCACCTTTGCGAGCGTCAGATCTGCGAAAGCTCCGTCCGGACTAGAAATCTTTAAATCATAAGCAGCTCCAGGGACAAATGCTGCAGATGCCTGCACAGCAAATTCAAACCGCGTTAATTTCAGGAAATTTGGCCCGATCTAGATAGGATATAAATGCAGTCGAGCACCTGCAGAAGATTGCGCCCCGAAGACTGTCCGCAGTTGGCCGAGAATTTAGGGACCGCTGCAGGATGCGTCAATTGCAAAGATGGTCGCGAGTTCGAAGTTAGCGACAAGTTCAAATTCGGGCGAAGTCAACCAATGCAACTCACTGAAACGGATCTCTGTCGGGCTGTGAATGCGAGGGTTTCTTGCGGGGCACTGCACTGTTCCAGACACAATCATGATCAAAATCGTCTTCCCAACTGGTAGATTCTGCGCGCACGAACTACTCAGAAAAGAATTTTAAGCGCCGGCCGCGGGGTTCGGAATCGGATAAGCAGACCTCTGCGTAAATGATCACATCGCCTCCATCCTGCTCCAGCCGACGTCCCAGCGACGCATTCGATCGTTAGAAATTGCCACGAAACACGCTGCAACAGTTAATATATTGCGAGATCTTGAACCCTCACGCACTTGGGGGGTCTGGACTACTGGCTTCTCAAACGTAGCAACGCCATCGCTGTTCAGAGAGATTGCAACACCGTTGATGGACGAAGCGCCTGACCCGATTCCCGATATCACAATGCGACTGATATTCTGTGTTCGTACGCAGACACGCAAATGAGCACAGCACATTACAGGGTCACGGAGTTCAATGATTCAATGATTGCAAGTCGCATTCGCGCACCAGTGCCGCGGGCTTCGGCGAAGGGGATGGGCTTGCGCCTGCCACAGCAGCTGGAGACGGGATCGGGCTCGGGCTTAAGCTTGGCGCTTGTGACGGGTTCGGGCTCGCGAGTGACGACGGCGACGGCGACGGCGGTGGGCTCG
The DNA here is from genome assembly GCA_004431415.1 of Cyanophora paradoxa. Taxonomy (NCBI): domain Eukaryota; class Glaucocystophyceae; order Cyanophorales; family Cyanophoraceae; genus Cyanophora; species Cyanophora paradoxa. The sequence continues at coordinate 31,527 of QPMI01000679.1, forward strand.
GAGTCGCTGCAGACTGAATGCGCATGCAATGTGATAAATTAAAGAGCTCATTGCAAAAATAAATATTAATCAAGATTCGCGCGCGCGCGCGCACGCTTGCAATCGGACTCGGAGATGGCGAACTCGAAGGAGACGGCGAAGGCGACGGGCTGGCCTGCGTGGCGCAAGTCCGAATGTTAGCTTCAGTAAAAGACTACCCTAGGCCTCGCAGAAGTCGGGAGGGAAGCTCAAGGAACGCACGCTCGCGATATCGATCGGGGACGGGCTCGGGCTGGCGCTCGGAGACGGGGAAGGGCTCGGGCTCGGGCTCGGCTGCGTCAGACTTATATATGAATATTAAAGAAGACATACATATGTATGGCGTTACGCACACTGGGCGAGGGCGAGGGCGTCGCTGACACGCAGCGGCCTCCGAAGTCAAACATGGGCGAGCTGCAGGTGCAGCTCGTGTCCGATATGTTCATGTTCTCAGTGCAAGCAACAGTGCCCGACGCCTGCGGCTTTACATGCAGAATGTCTTGAGATGAAATCTTGATGGGTCTCTTGACTGCTCTTGGTGCGCGAGAAAGGGCTGAGCGAGAGGGGCGGGGCCCGAGCTCGAGTGTGGCCTTCAACATCTACCGTCGAAGGGGGCAGCATCAACACTTCAAGATCATGATCATGAGCATGCACATGATACATGCGCTCACTTTGTTTTCATGGTCATCCTCCAGAACAAGAGAGCATTTCGCCGCCGTACGCGTGGCGCCGGCCGCAGCAGCGCGACTTTCATTTTCCATAGTAGCGACAAACTTTGATGTTGTCGCCTCAAAGCTGCCGTTGTTTGGACAGACCGCTTGTGCAATTCCGAAATCCGAACTTGGGGATGCGCTTGCGTTGATAAGAACTGAATTCGCCGCAAACAGGATCGCAGCCAGCGCGGCGACTGCGGCCCCGCGCATTGAGAATGGCATCTCAGATCTAGATATCGATGCCATGGTGTAGAGCAATGTCTACAGACTGCAGCACCCGCCGCGGCCGCGGTGTGCAGTGTGCACACCCTCGCCGAGTCGGGCCTTGACTACTAGTAGTGCACGCGGTGTGCTGCCCGTCAGTGGGCCGTCACAGGCTCACAGCAGCCGGTGTGCAGTCACACACTGTGACACTGCAGTGTGCACTGTGCACTCTAGATCTGATTCACTGAGTCACGACTCCGGCGACTCGGCGAGTCGCGACTCGCGACTCTGATCATTAGTCGCGCACGTAGGGGCGTGGACCGGGTCGGGGGGTCGGCCCGATCGACCCGACCCGCTCGCCCGGCCGACCCGACCGGGTCGACCCGGGTCGGCCCAGGGGGGGTACTTCGATCCCGCCCTCGACCGAAAGAACACCGCAAACGTGATGAATTACATCAAAAACGTGCTACAATGCAGCAGATACATTATACAGATGCAATAATTGCAATATCTAGATGCATTATGCGCTCCGGAAACGAACTTCTGCTGTTTCGGGGGGTACGTATATTCCATCAAGCAGCCACGTCCACTGTACATGTACATCTGCATGCATCTGTGCGACATATAAGTGTAATACACATAGTATGTGTTATATAGACGAAGATCTCAGCATTTATCAACACTTCAGAAAGGTGGAGAACGGTCCCCAAGGGTGTACCCAAGACCCTCCGGCCCGGGTCGACCCGGTTCGGGCCCGGATCGGGTCTGACCCGGGTCGGGAGGTCGGCCCGATCGACCCGCTTGCCTGGCCGACCCGACCGGGTCGACCCGGGTCGGCCCGGCCCGGTCCACGGTCCTACGCGCACGCAGTGCCACGCACTGATCATGATGACACGCGGCACTGCGGCAGTACTATAGTATACTCCCGCGGCCGCGATTCCCGGAGTCCCGCCGTTACGGCGCCGTAGCCAGCCTAAGCCAGCCTTAGCCAGGCCCGTAGGACGCGGCCGTACTGTGGCCCGTACAGGCCCGTACTGTAAACGTACGAATTTTCGCCAGCGTCTAATTTCGACTATATTCGTCAGACCCTCGCGCTGTCGAATATTTGACGCCGGCGAAATTATGGGGGGGTACCGTCCCTGCGTCCCTTAGTCGCGCGACTGCGTGTTCCCAGCTCGTCCCTTCACGTCCCCGCGTCTCCCGTCAGCGTCCTCAGTTTGAATTCAAAGCAGCAGCAGCAGCAGCAGCAGCGCGATGCTCTCCGTCGATCACTGGAAGAGCTTCATCGGCGGCGGCGCGTTCAAGCCTGGCGCGTCGCTAGGGAAGGCGCCCTTGCCGCCCGGCGTCAGCCCGCTCGAGCTCACGGCGCACGAGATCCTCGTGTGCGAGAAGGAGGGCTATTCCTTGAAAGACCCGGATGCAGACACGGTAGAGAAGCAGAACGAGCACGTCCGCGTGCTCAAGCAGCTGGTCGCTGACCACGACGCGTCGACCGCTCAGTTCGGCGAAGTCTTAATTTCGACAAAACTTTTTTGTGTCGAAATCAAGACGCTGTCGGACTAATTTTCGACAGGATTTTCGGGTTTTGTCGAATTAAAGTGCTGTCGGATATTAGTACGTTTACAGTACTACGGACCTACGGTACTACGGTAACCGTTGAACGTCGGTACTACGGTAAGTAACTTAGTAGTAAGTCCCGCGGTCCCGCCCACGCCTGGCACGGTCCCGGTCCCGCGCGCGTCTGAGCTAGAGCTGTGCTCGCTGGGGGGGGCCGGGCCCAGCGGCCGCTGAAGCCCGGCGAGCGGCGCCTGTCGCTGGCCCGTCGCTGAGCTGGGGGTACCGCCAAAACCTGAAGAAAAACTGCTGGAAACCGACCGAAAACCTATCTGTTCCGTTTAGTTTATTTCGAATTCGTACAAGCTTTTAAGACGCAAATGCAGATCTAGATTTAATGCTTGGTTCCGCGAGCCATGCGTCAATTTCTGCGGGATAGAGGCCAGCTGCAGGCTGCTTTTAGGCGAAGCGGAGCGCCTGGATGCTCGAAAACAGTCGAAATTTAGCAAGATTGCTCGGCCACGCCGACTCGTCGCCGAGTCGTCGCCGACCTACGTCGACCATCAGATGAGAAAAAAGCGGGATGGAGCTTTTTTTGGCGCCTGTCAGCCATAAAAAACGCTGAGCGAGGAGGCGTCGCTGGCGGAAAACGCCAAGCGTAGCGGCCGCTGGAACCTCGCGAGCGAAGCGACAACCAGCGACCACAGCCCTAGTCTGAGCGCCGCGGCGGCGCGCGCCGGCGGGCCGCCACTGGGCCAGCCCGGGGCCTGGCAGGCTGCAGGCTGGCTGCAGCTGAGGCTGCAGCTGGCGCCGCGGCGCCGCGGCGGCGGCAGCGGGCCAGCGGCTCCCGCCGCCGCCGGCGCCGCCCGCCGGACGGCCGCGCCGCCGCGGACTCCCAGGAGTCTAGCTCGCGGACCCATTGCAAGCTTTTGGGGCCCGGGCCGGTGAAATTAATATTGGGGGCCAATTTGGGGCCGGCCGGCGGCCGGCGCCGGCCGCGGCGGCGCCGATATCGAGTGCAAATAAACTTAATCGCTCAACCAGGAATTGTAAAACAAATTGTAACCTGAAAAACGAAATCGGAGTGAGCCGCGTGGCCCGCGTCAGCGGCGTCACCTGCGTGCCGCGCTTATAATTATACAGACCAAAAGTTATACTTATGTTATAGCAATTATCAGACTGACTTTCATGATTATATTGTTTCTTTCATATTATCGAAATCTCCAACTTTTGCATGGGAAATCGAAATCAAATCCGATCAATTTGAGCAACCGCGACCGATGGATCGATATCGAATCATTATCGATCGATCGGAGACTCCCGGTCCGAGTCCCGGATCCGGAGTCCGAGGCTCGCGTCGGAATTGAACCGGACCCCGGGGCCCGAACCTTTCAAAATTGAACGGCCCAGAATTTGTATCATCATGTATGAAACGGTTTTCTCAAAGTTTCGGTATTTTAAGTTTGTTCAACGTAACGGTTCGCTGTCCAACGGACGATCGATCGCGACGTCGACATGTGCACGGTCGTAAATTAAATATAGCTTTTATTATTTAATTAAATTTAGCCTAGCACAGGCTAGCAGCCTGCTACTACTATACTATGATACTATGATAGTAGGCTGCTAGCCTAGTAGTTGCAGCCCTAACTTGCCCTAAGTTGCAGGCCCCACGGGCGGCGGGCCACGGCCCACAGGCCCACAGCACCGTGGCACAGGCCGGGGTACCGGACCGTCGGACCACTACCGCTCATCCGGTACCATCGGCCGTCGGGCCAGCTGCAGACTCTGAGATGCACTGGCACGCCCAGGCTGCCCAGCCGGCCGCGGGCCAGCCCTGGCAGCCCATGGCCAAGCCGCCAATTGCAATTGCAAAGCTCACTCACTGAGTCAGTGACTGATCCGCGGCGCCCGGCCGAGCTCGAGGCATCACCGCGGTAGACTCTGAGCCTCGGAGAGCTGCAGCTGAGCCCGTGGGCCGTGGCGGTCACCGGCCCTAGGCCTGACACCGGGTGGCGGCCGGCCAGCTGCAGCCCGGCGGCCTGCAGCTGGCGGCCACCCTCTTGCTATAGCAGCTACCAGTAGTATATATATAGCTACCGCCCCCGGCGGTAGGAGTTCAGGCTGTGCACGCGTGCACGTGTCACAGTGCCACGGTGTATATATAGGTGTGCGCACAGCTACGTATACGTATACAGCTGTATACGTATACAGCTGCAACGCACAGCTGCAGCTGAGCGGGAAACATGTGGAAGCCCGCATATTTGACTCTTTTGCAATTGGTGATCATGATAGGCTTGAGCGTGCGCGTGATCAGCATAACAGTTGCAGCTGGTTCGTACGCGCCGTGTGTGTGACGCGCACGTCTCATTGTATCATATAATAGATACGTATTCGTATCGCGCATGCAGTTCCACGATCGTGAACGCGTTTCTGCGCGCTTTGATGTATGCATATGCGTATACGCAGATAATTTTAGAAGCATACGAAGCGAAGACTTTGAGAATGAGTACACGAGCGATGTCAAGGATTCTAATTATGATGGGTGATTCATTGGCCTGGCATGTGATGCCTGTGTTGCACATGATTTTTAACCGAAACAATCATATACAGATATGCCGACTACGAGGACCCCCAGGTTAGCTATACGCGTGCGTGTACATAGCTATAGGTACCGGTGCTGTCCGCGATAGGCTGACCGCGACTGAATATGTGCGTGCCTGTTAAACGTTCAGCTTTTCAGCTTTCTAGACTCCGAAGACATTGAACACCTCAACGAGATAGCGGATCGGGGTGTCAGTCAAGGTGTTTTCAAGCTGCATCTCAACCCGCATCGTGCGTTCGTTTTTTTTAAAACGCCTGCCACAGCCTCGCGATCTGTGCTTGAGCTGAAACGCCCGCTCTTTATCCCAGCGCCTTATAATTTGGTCTATTATCACAGATCCTGAGGAGAAGCATTTCAGCAAACATGCTGCAAGGATTCTCAAGCGTCTGCTTGCAAGGCTCGGGCCTTCGTTCTCCTACACCGACATTCGCAGCAAAATAAGCATCCACACGTGCGTAGATCTAGAGGTGCTCATGGCGTACTGCGCATGCTGGGCAGCTTGTGCATGTGCATCTTCATCTTTATAAAATATTTTATTAATGATCATCCACGCGCGTACGCGTACGATTGTGATCGCGTCGATTCTGCAGAGTGAACAGGGAAAATCAGAAGCCAACCGTGCGTGCCCATGGCCATGATATCGCATAAGTTAATTTGATATTTCTGGACAATATATATATGCCCTCTACTCTTCACGCTAGCCCTCTCTGCCCTCTTTTTTCTTGCCTTCTAATATTCATGCGTGCACAGGATGGAAGCAGCAGACCTTTCGCATTCGACACCGATTATCACAACGATGCATGCTGCTTTGAAGGTGCCCATGTTCCGAGAAGTTCAGGATCTTATGTATCATCCAAGCTTGAGCTTTAATTCTTTTCGCGCACATACGTTCCCAAAGATTGCGCATCGTGGTATGAGCAGTACAGCGATGGGTTACAACGCCGAGTGGGCGTTATAATCTGGTTGAACTCCGACTACGAGGGTGGCCACACGACATTTCCGGTGTGCGACAGCTGTCTTCTGAATCCGCGGAATAATGTCTAATTATCTTGCGCATGCAGAATATAGGCCTAAGCATCAGGGGCCCAACAGGATGGGCTCTCAAATTCAACCTTCTACAAACTGTTCGTCAAATTCTTTCTTTCCCCTCTCATTAACAACCTGGCCGCGGCCCGTGCATTATAAAATTTAATTTGACTGGTTCAAGGGCACGCTCTTCTGTCACGACTCTGCCGTGCACAATGGAGAGCTGGTGACGAAGGGTACTAAGAGGTACTTCCGAAATTCTGCCTTCAGCTTCATCAATGATCATGAAATGCGATTAATCTCTGTGATGCGATGCCAGAATACTGGTGGTTTTCATCAACGCGCCACCGGAATGGATGCAGGCGTTGCCTGGTCCCAAAGGCTACAATGCGTCCTTCGCCTTGAATCGGCGCAGAAGTCTCACGTACGAGACGTATAATTCTTTGTGATTCATAATTAACTTCTATCCAGCAAATGAGGAAGGCAAAGTAGTGTTATATAATTACGTGCACGCATGATCATGATCAACAAGGTGCCTGCTCGAGCAGGCGAGGCGAATTCGAAGCCGGATCGGAGCTGCGTGTGCGCGAACTCAGTGATTCCTAATATTAATTAATATGTATACGCAACATATAATACCCCCGGCCGCGGGCCCCTCCCCGAAGAAGGCATTTGCTGCGCTGCGCATGCTGGCATTTCTTCGTAGCTATAGAATTCTAATATCAACATTGATCTGGAAGTGGCGTTTCTTTATAGAATTCTAATATTAATATTGATTTGGAAGTGCTACACGGACGTCTGCAGCACTGCGACTCTCGAGCTTGTACACAGCAAGAGTTGCGTTGTACCCGCCAGGACCGGGAAGGGATTCCATCCAGGCTATTGGCGCAAGGAATATGATTGTGAGAATCCTGTCGCGTATTTATGAGGGACAGGTGAGGCAAACGCTAGCTACAGCCCACAACGGCGCCAGCAGACCTCTTGATGCCTCGAGTGACTTCCTCTCCCCTGTGGATGGCGAGATCGTCACAGAATAACGTGCCCTGTAGATGTGTGCGGGCGAACGGTTTAGCTGTAGTTGGGATGAAGGAGACCATTGATATCGAGTTTACTGGCTTACCTTCGTAAGCAAATCGAATTTAAGGGCCCATCCTGATCGAGATCGCCGCGATCATTCATGATCAGCTGTTACATTTGCGTTTGTGTGCTAAATTGTACGTTCTATCACGCACCCACGGGGCCCTTGACGCTGAGGCCAAGGTTGACGAACTCCGTGTGCCCGCCGTCGTAGTCCGTAGAAAGCCAAACAACGACGCCCGTTCTCCACTGTCGGCCATCTCCGAACCTGTGCATACTTCAAATTCGAGCTTGGGCGGGGCGCGTGCCGGGGGTTCCGGTGAAGAGCGAACCGGCGATACCATTCGCCGCAGTCCTCCTCGCAACAGGCGTCATTGTGGTACTTGGACTATGTGTACGACGACAGTCCGACAGTCAGGTCGCGATCGAAAAATCATAACGCTGCAGCTGACTGCAAAACGCGCGCTGTGGAAAATTAAAAGCGGACCGTCACATGATGCTTTTCTTCTGGGTCGATGCTGTACATGTCCATGACATTGTTAGGTGTTTATATATGTAATTCATTTCGGGGGATATCTATTCGCTAGTCATTGAGCGCACGTTATAATAGACGCGTAGCTGCGAAGATCGTCGTAAACGTGGCTTGAGTCCAATTTATCTGCAATTCTTTGCAATGCATCGCGAGCTTGTGCGTCCAATCCGTTGTCTGTGACAGTGCGTTACGTTAGCCACTGCAAACACATGTCGTTCAAAAATCCGCCATTCGAATTCTTTTAGCATGTTTGGTGTACGCGCGCGCGCACAATGCGGATTGAACCACAGCACATGGGAGCCTTTTGTGAGCTCGCTATCGGCGAGCGTGTTAAGGTAGCTCACGTCATCCTCGGACAAGACGCTGAAGAACTGCGCATCCGCGGCATGCGCAGTTCAATATATATTTTATATAGGAATAGCACCATAGTGAGCCGTCAAAATAATTTATTTGAAATTCGCAAGAAGCTTAAGAGTGCGACGGTACGGGCCTCAGGGTCTCCATAGTCCGCGTCGCCGGAGAGGCCTTCGAATACGCGATTGTGTCCATGAGGCCGCTCGATCGCGAGCTCCTGAAGCTCGAGCTCGCCGGACGCATGAGGGGCGCCGTTCATTTCTGCGGTGCAGGGAGGCGCATAATTATAACATGGCCAGCTCCTCTCCAGTTTAGAACCCCGGACAGCCGGCGCCATGCATGCGCATGCATATGCATATATTTGCTACGCACCGTATAAGTACGCATCGCGATCGTGGTCGTGTACATTTACATGTTCGTTCGCGTAATCATGTGCGCAGCATGCGCACACTATAGCTAGTACTATCCACGCCGATGCCAGCAGGGCTTGAAGGAAAGGTAACGATCGCGACGTCGACAGCTGCAGCCGGCGCAGCGGCCGCTCGAAGACTAATGCTCGGAAACTCGTACGCGTGCACGTGGAACCGTCGATCGCATATGCATGCAAATGCGTGCCTGTGCAAATTTTGCTCGCTTTGAAGCGCATTTGTGTGCGCATGCCTGAGGCCCAGGCTGAGGGCTAAAACCTATTAGGCTAAAGCTTATCAGCTGCCGCGAGTGCGCCGGCCTCGGGTCGCGGACTCGCGGCCCGCGGGCCGGCCGCCATCAGTGGCCCATCACTGCGCGCGCCGTGCATGACTGCGGGACCCGCGGGCGTGCCCGGGCCCCGGGAGTCTGCGCACTACGGCACTGCGGCATGCGCATGCCGGGCCATTGCCGGCCCACTGGGCCAGTGCACGCGCGGCGTATACGTATTACGTACCGGTACAGTAACGTACTACGGTACGTGGCAGGCTGGCACCGTGGCCCGTGGGCCGTGGGCCGTACGCGTGGGCCGTCCACTGCATGGCCATGGGCCATGGGCCACGTGGCACCGGCCCACTGGGCCAGTGGCACGTGCGCACTGTGATAGGCAGCATCATAGGCTGACAGACAGAGACAGTGGCCTGTCAGAGACTCAGAGGCTGTCACTGGCTCAGGCTGACACTGGCGTTACACTGGCCGGGCGTACGGTACCGTACAGTCCGTACTACGGTAGTACGCGTACGGTAGACTACCGGTAACTCAGAGGCGGTACTAGGTACTCTCTGAAACAAAATTAAACTTATAATTTTTAATTACCCGCGCTTTAGCGCAGTGGTATAAGGTCGTGCTACGACCTCCCGGATTCCCGGGTTCGGTTCCTGCTGTTTCCGCTACGTTGTACTTCGAATCCCTGTGATTCCCGATACCGTGACTTGTATCCTCGTTGTGTACTACGAGTGGGCACGCCCACCGTAGAAAAAAAAAAAAAAAGTAGTAAAAATTAATTCGAAGGACGAAGGAGTCGGAAGGAATCGGAAGAAGGACCCGTGCCGCCATGCATATATATATGGCCAGCGGCCCAGCGCCGGCCCGCGTCGGGCCGCGGCCGGGCCGTGCCGCGGGCCGCCGGGCCGCGGCCCGCGGCGCGCGGCCCGGCCGCCGGGCCGGCCGGGCCGCCCGGCCCGCCCCGGCCCGCCCGGCGGCGGGCCGGCGGCCCGGCGTTTGGCCAGCTGCACTGGCAGCACTGGCAGGCTGTGGCAGCTGCACTGCCGCAGACAGGCCCTGACTCAGTGAGGCCCGCTCAGAGGCCGGCGCAGGCCGCTCTGGCCCCGCACTGGCCCGCAGTGCGCATGCCATGATGCGGCAGGCTGCAGCCTGCCAGGCTGCGCGCAGGCTGCAGCCTGCCAGCTGCAGGGCCAGTGCAGGCCCGGCCGCCCGGGCTGCAGCCCCAGCTGCAGGCCTAGGGCCCAGACTGGCCCCCAGTCCCTATAGTCCCTATAGCTAGTAGAGCCCCGCCCTCGGAGAAGACGTACCATACTGGACGGTCCGACGTTGGCGCGTACCGCGGCGCACGTATCCGTAATACGTGTTCGCCGCTAATACGGTCATGATAATTGCCGCTGAGCGCTGGGCGCTAGCTATGCACTGCAGCATGCATATGCGCGCGGCAGCGCTCTGCGGGTCTGCAGCTGCACGCGCGGGCAGCGCGGAGTTGACGCCGCCTGCGGCCGACGCCGACTCGCCCGGCGGCCGTCGAGTCGCCTATCGCGAGTCGGTCACGAGTCGGCCCGCGGTAACGCGTACACGCAGCTGCAGCCGGTCGCGATCGCCGTTGACGCTGTCACACTGTGCACGCCCGCCGCGGCGCCGCCGCCCGGCCGTCACTGCCCGTCAGCTGCCCGTATACGTACGCGTGCATTATGCATATGTACACACTGTGACAGTGTTGTAGGCAGCGCGCGGTCGCGCGCGCGGCGCTGATCATGAGCGGCGCCGCACACGCCGTAGGTTATCAGCCCGTACGTGTTTGTATCCTCGTCACAAGTGCTGTGGCCATTGTTCTTCATCATCATCACGTACGCGTATTCGTTCAGGTGCACATTTGAATGAATTTTCGTTAAAGACGCTGCGCATGCTGATCATGAGCTCCGGATCCGGGCCCACGTCTGAACAGCCCAGCGCTTGCCGCCACAGGCGCGGACAACAGATACGCTTCGCGCCCTTATGCCGAGGAGGAAGTAAAAGTGCGATCGCAATTTCTTCCTGGCCCCGATCGATATCGCGAGCTCCGAGCGATCTCTGCGGCTGACGCATGTACGCATATGGATCGATAGCTCTTCAGGCTCCTTCCTCTCGGCGATGTCGACTTCATTTTGCAGTGGGCATTCGCAAATGCCACCAATATTGAAGAGAGGCACGTGCACAAATTCTTCAGCCCGCATGGTAAAACCCTTAATTTTTATAAGTTTATAAGCTGCTGTGTTCTTCTCCGAGCTGAAGGCTCAAGGTTGACCCTTGGTGCACTTGTGTAGATCCTCGACTCCCTGCCCGATTTCGCTCAGCTATCGAAGCGCTTTTACGACGGGTGGGCCCCGATTTTGCGTACGAAGACCTCGCGCCCCTTGCAGGCATCTATTCTCAGCGGTCAGCGGCGGATATATAGCTAGAATCCCGCCATTCCCTTGCAGGCAGTGCAGCGCGCGGCTGCTAATTCAACGCACACTCTTCTGCACACACGCAGAGCCGGCCCAGGCGGCGTTCACTCTCAGGTACGCCGCATGCTCTCTTTGCACTGGCCCGATAATACTAATATTGCCATAATTAATATTGTTTCTGCTTTCTTTGTTTCCCAGTACCACTGCGATGCTTGCTGCCACCCTGATTGCACGGAGTGGTACCGGACGATATGGTGAATTCGAAGCCCACTGCCACGCCGTCCGCTTTCATCGACATCCGTTCCTTGTTTAATTTACTCATCGAATGACGAATCGAAGGGCTATGGAGGGTCGACAGTATCGTACCGTCTTCCACGTTTATCTGAATGATGATTTCGACGGCGGGCACCTCGAGTTTCCGGTGCGTCACGCTTTGTATACGTACTCTGAAACGGTCGATCGATCGAGACCAAGTTAATTGAGCAAACGTCGGGCGAAACAGAACCTCGGGCTCAGCGTCAAAGCCCCCACTGGCACGGCGTTTATATATTTGTATTGCGGCCAAATATTCGCGGCTAATTATGAGAGATTTTGAGCTTGCAGGCTGGGTAGTCGCGTTCACATCATTGGCGCAGGTGCCTGTTAAACTGATGAACGTTTGAATGACGATAGAATACGTCTTCATGTACATAACGCCTGCTCAGAACTCGACCTTTTGTCATGAGCACGCCATCCACCGTCTTGAAAACATCAAGAAAGGAACGAAAAAGTGAGCTAGCGCTGGGCCACACGATTTCCCTGCTGCTGCAAACACATTTCTTTTAATTTATGTGTCTGCGAACTCGAGCTTACTGGATTGCATGCGCAGGTGGCTAGCTCTGAAAAGTTTGGCTCCAATTTCGTGGATGGAAAGTCTGGAAGGGCCCCCTGGGTTCAACAGCACTTACGTATCGGAGAGGATGGCAGAGAGACCGCACGCGCGCATTCCAACTCTTTCGGAACTTTACAGATAATTTATAACACACCGTATACGTAGTACCGCATGCGCATGCGCGCGTTCACATAGTGTGAACGACATTTTCAATTCTAGGTCCGGGTCGCAACGAGTCCATAACAGCACACATGCCTCTAGCTATAGTACAACGCATGCGACTCGCAGCGATTCGCAGGCAGCCGGCGCCCGCAGCCGGCGCCGGGCCGAATGTAGATCTAGCGATTCGCACGCAGCCGGCGCCGGGCCGAACGTAGATCTGCAGGCATAACGCCATGGGGCGCACGGCGCATCTCACGTGGTGCATCGCACGTGGCCATGGGCGGGAGCGGGCGCACGGGGGGGCTACAGCTGCAGCTGGGAGGGGGGTTGGGGGGGGTGGGGTGGGTGTCGGGAGGTCGGGGTGTCGGGGACGGAGGGGGGAGGGGGGTCGGGCGATTACAAATTTTCAATGTTAATGCGCTTTGAAGTGTAATTATAAGCCACTACGCCTGATCATGAGTTACAGTCACATTTGGTTTCACATTCCAGAGAGAGAAGGGGGCCGAGACGTGCACGTGGTCAGGGGGGGGTCGCAGGCGCTAGGGAGCTGAAGGGGGGCTCCCGGGGGCGGACTGGGCGCGCTGGCCATGGGGCCCGCTGGGGAGCGCTGCGCGTGTTGGGGCCGAGGCGGGCGGGCGGCACGGGGCCGGGGGGCGGGACCGACGTCGACACCGTTCTGGCGCTCGCTGATCATGAGCTGCCAGGCTGCTCAGCTTCATCACGCGTACGGCCGCCCTGCGGCGGGCGCAGCGGGGCGAGGTGCGCCACAGTCGCCGCGCTCGCTGGCCCTCGAGCTCGCCCGCCGCCGGCTGCGTACCGTTGGGTGGCCATGGGGGGAGCCGGGGGAGCCCGCAGGGGTACGGTCCGGCGGGGGCGGGAGATCTAGAGCCCGCAGGGGGGTGGGGAGCCTGCAGGGGCCCACTGTGGGCCCGCCGGGGGTCCGCCGGGGCCGGGGTCAGGGGGCCCATTGGGGACCAGGGCCCTGCCGGGGGCCGACAGGTTGGGCCTACAGCGGGCATGGCCGTCGACGTCGTACGCGTGGCATGGCCATTCACGGTATGCATGGCCACTCCATGTGCCACTTTGGCGCATGAATTGCAGAGCTGCGTGTCGAGGACGTCATAATTACGCCGTACTGGTGGTACAGCTGCGCGGACTCGGACGAATTCAAATTCGAGCTAAATTAATATTCGAGCATTTTTGGGGAGGGTACCTTTTTTGCCTCCACGATTTTCAGAGTTTCACTGACCGATACGGCCCCCCGCCCCCGTCTCATGATCATGATCACGTGGGACGGTCGGGGACCTGGGCGACACTAAGGGCGACACTAAGATCATGATCATGAGGCTAGGGGTTGAACGTTAACAAGGGTATATATAGAGAAAGACTGCTCAAAGGCTGACTTGGGGCTTGCAATTGCAATTGGAGCCGGAGGGGCTCCTGAAAGGCCGAGGAGCGCGGCGAGGCTGCGCTGGACCTTATCCTTGGCGCATCAGCATGTTTTATTATATTAACCGAAATATACACTATAATTATCAGTTGCAATCCGATATTGTACGATATCCGCTAGCTATTGCGCATATATGCTAGCTATAGCTATAGTAGCTTGCCAAGTTGCAATTGAACAGGTTACGACCGCAGCAGCTCTTCGCAGGCCATCGCGAGCGCCGCGGCGATCGCGAAGGCGCCGAAGGAGAATCCCACGTACACCCAGCGCGCCGGGGAGGTGGAACTGGCGGCGCCGCGGTTGCGCCATATGAAGACGTCGTCGCCGGTCGCGTACGTCTTGTTAGGGTCGTAATCGGATAAAGAAGGGTCGTAATAAGGGCTGGCAACTTGGAACTGTTCGCGAGATGTGTGAGCCACGTGTATATATACGTACTTCTGTATTCGATGTACAGCGTAGAGCCTCGGAGAGCGGCCGGATCTGGAACGCACCGGCGTTGGCGTCGGCAAGGGCCTCCGCGTTGGCGTGGGCGCGGGCCTCCGCGAGGGGTTCGGGTCCTGACTCGGGATCGGGCGTCTGGTGGGGCTCGGCCGCGGGCTCGGGCTCGGGCTCGGGCTTGGGCTAGGGCTCGGCCTCCTGCTGGGGCTCGGCGACGGGGTGGCGGATGCGGGGGCGGCTTGCGAGCTCGAGTTTGAATTCGACGGGGGCAACGCGGTGGGCGTCGCGGCCGGCCCGAGACCTGGGATCTCCGACGGGGCTGGGCTGGGCGACGGGCTCGGAGTTGGAGTCGGAGATGGGCTGCCGAATTCGAATATTCGATGGATGCAAGTAATCAGCTCATATAGCTCAATGAGCATCCGCAGACAAATGCACTTACGTCGCCGTGGCCGGGATGGGTTGTACGCAGACGCCGGTTTGGAATCCGGTTGGGAAGCACAGTTGAAATCCATACGGTATACAATCGGCACTGTTGGTGCAGCCTATGGCACCTACGCCGCCCAAGAGGGCGGCCGCCAGCACTGCGACGAGGACGCGCCCGATCATGACCATATGCTTCGAATTCGTAAACGTACGCGTATCGGCCATGAGCGCTCTGGTTATCGTAGCTATAGTATTGTTATCGTATACGTAGCTATAGTATGCATATGGCGGAATTCGACCAGGCGGCACTGCGACAGAGCAGCCCGGCGGCCTGACAGCCTCAGCTACGTGCTTGGTAAACGTACGTATACGCGTACGCGTATCGGCCATGAGCGCTCTGGTTATCGTAGCTATAAAATGGTTATCGTAGCTATAGTATGGCGGAATTCGATCGCGACCAGGCGCCACTGCGGCAGAGCAGCATATAGCTAGGCCTGACAAGTCGTGCAAGTATACGTACGAGTTGAACCGTGCAACGCGGTATACGTAATCATTGAATTTCTGCGGTACGTACTACACGAGCAGTATACTAGTTGCAGAACTTCGGATTTTACATCGATGTTGGTGATCACATCACTGCTTAACATCGATATCATGTCACAGTGTCATGATAATATCACTGCTTGCGACGCCGATCGAATGTTAATATGTTTTGGCCAGTTTTCATTGTTTTTTCGCCGGGAATTCGAATCGGGGCGATGGAAAAGACGAAGCCGGCGCCGGTTTTTCATAGAAACTTGAAAATTGAACTTTTCAAGTCTCCACATAACATGCTAAGAGGCTAGTAGGAGTCTATAACCGCTGAGCTAGGAGCCTAGGACCCGGCAAAGACCCGAACTTCGGAGTTCGAACTTCGGATCGGAGTTCGAAATTCGCGATCGGAGTTCGAACTTCGGAGTTAACGTTAACGTTTGAACGTTCAACGGTTTAATTTACCGTATACGTAGTACTTCGAGTTTGAACTTGGAAAACTTAACGTACGCGGCGCGTGGATTATCATTCCACAAAGCCCGAGTCACCGAGTCATATCGTGTCCGACGGTCACTCGAAGACGTCGACGGGGACATCTTAATTAATAAGCTTGATCCATAGCCACGTGTGCGGCCGCGGGCGGATGATTCGAGTGAGGCCGCGTAAAAGGGCGTAAAAAATTCGAGCCGCCGGCGCCAGCGCTAGCACTCGGCGCGCGCGCCAGCGATCGCGACCGGCGCGCTAGCATGCGCATGCGTGTCGAGGACCTTATATATAATTACGCCACGCATGCATGCATGCGTGCACGTGTGATCTCTAGATCTGAGTCCCTGAGTTAGATTTTCAGAGTCCTAGTTTTAATTTATTCGACATTTCTTATACGAGTCACTCGAAGACGGCCGGGGAGATTTTGATCTATAGCCACGTGGAAGGGCGGATGATTCGAGTGAGGCCACGCATAAGGGCGTAAAAATTCGAGCCGCCAGCGTTCGAATTCGGCGCGCCAACGATCGCGACCGGTGCGATAGCTGTAGCGCTCGGCGCGAGTTCGAAGAGGGCGGGGTCGAGGCGGGCGCCTTCGCCCCCGCGGCCGCCCGGCGCCTGCCGGTCGTTCGCCTCCGGCGCGTCTCTGCCCGCCGCTCCCTCCCTCAGAGAATTTCAAAGGAGAGCGGGTGCTCTGGGTAGATGTAATTAAATCTAAATCTACAGCAAGACCGGACCGCACCGGAAGAGGGCGACGTAGCGGGCGGAGGCGCGGCGGGCGAGCGCGAGGTCCTGCGCCTGGAAGCCGGCCGTGAGGTGGTCCGCCAGTGGCCCCAGGAGCGCCACGTCATAAGCCGCGTACCTGCTCAGATCAGGTCAGATCAGATCGGATCGAAATTTGATCTGGATCTAATTTATAGATCAAATCGCGCACTTGACGAGGTCCTCGCCGAGGGGCCGCCGCTCCCAGAGCCGCAGGTCGGAATCGAAGCGGGCCGAGACGCTGTCCTTCAGCCGCTGAGCCTCCTCGAGGCCGCGCATGAGGCCGGAGTCCGCCAGCACGCGCTTGAGGCCGGCGACGTAGTCGGGGAGCCGGCCCCGCCGCCCGTCCATGCGCCACTTCAGCGCGTGGCAGAGCTGCGTGTCGAGGACGTTCTGCAGCGCCACGCCGTGCTGGTGGTACAGCTGCGCGCTCGGGCCAGACGCAGGCATCAGTTGCAGGCGAATTCAAGTTCAAGAAATATTCCAAAGTTCGAGTAGACGTCTTCAAAACATTTTATAATTTATCCGCGCGCACCGCGTCGCTGTCCCGCCTAGGGCCTGCAGTCGTGGAAGAGTTTGAGCACGGATGGGTCGGCCAGGATACGGGCGAGGCCCTGCAATAATTCGAATTCGTTCGGATCGCAGCATGCATGTGATCATGATAAAGTTCGATTTCGCGCAAGAGACGTTCGCAATTTGCAAGCTTAAGCTTCAAGCGGCTGCAGCCGATCGCGCGCAAGGCCTAATTATATAAATCGGCTGATCGCGCGCAGCCGATCAAGTTCCGAAGCTCAATTTCGCGCAAGGCCTAAATCATTAGAGCAGCCGAGGGCGCCCGCACCGTGGGGAGGCGCCTGAGGGCGACGACATCGAAGGCGTACACGCGCAGGGACGGGTCCTCCGGGTCGGCCACCTGCTTCCCCCCGCCCGCACGATCAGATCTAGATCAAGGCCTAGACCGTAAACGTAGGCCCGCCCTGTGGCCGAGCTCGAGGCCGCGCGCGCCTGGACGAGGCAGAGGCGCCCGCGGCGGCTGAGGTCGACGCCCTCGCAGTCCACCGCGAGCCGCGCGGCGCCCCTCAAATTCCCCAGCGCAATCTCCGCCACGTCCGGCGTGTCGATCAGGTGGAAGAGCCCGTCCGCGGGGGCGGAGATCGAGGGCCCGCCGGGTTTGCGGGCGGAGACCACGCGAGCGCTGTAGACGCCCGCCATTCGAAGCGCTATAGCATAGCTAGTCGGGGCCGGCTGCGGAGCTAGTGCGTGCCGACTCGGTGCAACGTTAACCGAGTCAGTCACCTTCGGACTCGGTCGGAAATTCGACCGAATTCGAAACCGGGGGTACAAGTACGTATACTGCCCTGCCCTCCTCCCCCGCGGCCCGCCGCGTGGGACTAGCAATTATCAGCAGAAATCTGAAGAGCCCGCTCGAAGAAGTATTCGTCTTATTTCAATTTTAGGAGAGCCCTAGGCCTTCACTCGAAGACGGGGGAGAGGGCGTCGAGGAGGCAGGCGCAGGCGGGGCAGGCGCCCTCCCCGTCGAGCACCGCCGGCCCGCACGCCCCGCACACCACGTGCCCGCACGGCTGCAGGCACGCCACCGCCGCCGGCGACCGCGGGCCCGCCCGCCCGCACCGCGGGCAGCAGAAGCGCGGCGCCGCCGGTGCCGCTTGTGGCGGGGCGCAGGCGGCGGCGGCGGCGGCGGCGGCGGCGCGGAGGGAGGCGACGAGGGCGGCGGCGGAGGCGAGGGCGGCCTCAAGGGCGGCCAGCGCCTCGGGGGAGAGGGCGTCGAGGGCCGCCTCGTCGACGCGGGGCGCGGGGCCGACGGGGGCCGCCCAGTAGAGCAGCGGCGAGATGCCGGCGAGGGGCGCGCGGCACGCCGGGCACGTCGCCGCGCCCCGCGCGTCAAACACCGCCCTCCCGCACGGCTCGCAGACCTGTCCACGAAGCGGATCCCGGACCAAAGTCAGAACTATTCGCAAGGGCTGCGGAGCGCTAGCGCCAGCGGACCGTGTGGCCGCAGGGCTGGAGGCAGCTGCGCTCGTGGCGTCCCGCAGCGTCAAAGCAGAGGGGGCACTCGGGCCCGCGGGCGGCGGCGGCGGCGGCGAGGCGCCGCTCTGAGACGCGCCAGAGCGCCTCGTGCAGCTCCCGCGCGAGGGGACCCAGCGCCTCCGCCGGCAGCGCCCGCAACCGCGCCGCGTCAACGATGACGCGCAGCCCCGCATCGCCGTCGGGCCGCGGAGCCTTCTCCGCCCCCGCCCCCTCCGCCCCGCCCCCGCCTCCTCCGCCCCATCCGTCTGCGTCGCTGCGCTGCGCGCGGCAGACGTCGTGGACGGCTGCGCCGCCGCCGCGCGCAGCTCCGAGTCCGTCTGGGCCGCCGCGTCCCGCCGCTCGGGCGGCGCGGGGCCGCCGCCGCCGGCGTCGGCCACCGCGCGGGCGTCTGAAGGAGAAGGCGCCGGGGGCGCCGTCGAAGAGGGCCCGTCGCCCGCACCTGCGCCGGCGCTGATCATGAGAGGACTTCAAATAAAAGAATCTAAAATCCAGAGGGCCTGCGGGATGCAGCGGCGCACCGTCAACGTCGTCCGGGCCAGGGGGAGGAGCAGCGGCGGCGGCGGCGGCGCCCTGCTCGGCCCAGCGGGCGCGGAGGCGGCCGAGGAGCAGCCCCGCCACGCCAGCGCCAGCGCCGCTCAAGCTCTCCGCGGCGCCCTCCTCCAGCTCGGCCTCGAGGGGGTTCCCCGAGAAATCGCACTGGGCCGGGTCCAGCTCGGCCAGGCCGCCCAGGGCCGCCGGGAGCCCCGCCAGGCTCAGCCGGTTGCGGGCCACGGAGAGGGACCGCAGGTTTGAAAGGCGCCCCAGCGACTCGGGCAGCGCCTCCAGGAGGTTGTCGGAGAGGTCCAGGAGGCGCAGGCCCGGGTACGAGGCGAAGTCGACGCCGTCGAGGGAGAGGAGCGCGTTGCCGGCGAGGTGGGCGGCCGCCACGCCCGCCGGGCCCGCCTCCTCGAAGGCGGACGAGGGCCAGACCGCGAGGCCCCGCCAGGAGGCGTCCAGCGCCCCGCTCGCCGCGTCCCAGCTCCACTCGTCGCCCCAGCTCTGCCCCAGCGATCGGAACGCGGGCGCGGGGCGCGGCGCGAGAGGCTAGGGTAGAGAGAGAACAAGGCTGCGCGCACCAGCCGGCGGGACGACCCGGTGGCGCCGGGCGAGGCCGGCGCCGGCGGAGGCGCGACGTCGACGGCGACGCTCACGTCCACAGCGGGAGGCGCGCCCCCGGTCTCCGCCTCGATCACGTGCACAGGCGCAGCGCGCGTCGCCGCCTGCACGAGGCGCGGGTCACGCGACCCGTGAAAGACCTGGCCGAGCAGGCTCCGGCACCTCTGTTTGCTGCGCCTCCGCACGCTCGCCTGCTGCAGGAGCCGCCGTCTCAGGAGCGAGCCCCGCCTCTTCCGTGACTGCATCGCGAATCAAACGCGGCGCCGCCCTGGCGGCGAATTCTCGAGGCGGAGCGCACCGGCGGCGGCGGCGGCGGCGGCGGCGGCAGCGGCGCTGGAGCGAAGGTGCGCGAGGACGGCGTCGCCCGAGGCGCGGGCCTCGGGCGGGAGGGAGCCGAGCGGGTTGCCCGTGCACGAGAAGACGAGGAGGCGGGGCAGGGCGGCCAGGGCCGGCGGGAGGGCCTCCAGGCGGTTGTCGTCGAGGGCGAGGTAGGCGAGGGAGGCCGGGAGCTCGGCGGGGAGCGAGGCGAGGCGGTTCGAGTCCAGCGCGAGGCGCTCGAGGCGGACGAGGCGGGCGAGGGAGGCGGGGAGGGCGGCGAGGGCGTTGCGGGAGAGGACGAGCTCGACGAGGCCGGAGAGGTCCCCGATCGACTCGGGCAGCGCCGTCTGCGATCGAGGGCCGTGATCGTGAGCCCGAGGCGCAGACAGAACAAAGAAACAAGACGGATCCGGAGATCTAGACCTAGATTGCGATCTAGATCGGGTCTCGATCTGTTTTTGATCCGGATCAAATCCTCCTCCTCCTCCGGGCCGCGCGCACCAGGAGGTTGTCGTCAAGGCAGAGGGTCTCGAGGCCGGAGAAGCGCGCGAGGTCGGGGCCGGGCACCGACGGGATGCTGTTCCGCGAGAGGAGGAGGCCCCGGACGTGCTTCGGGTCGACGCCGCCGTTGAGGAGGAGGAGGGCGCCCGGCCACTCGGCCAGCCCCGCCTCCTCCAGCTCCCACGCGGCGCGGGCGGGGCGCCACCGCCCCGCCAGCCGCTGCCGCTGCTGCTGCTCGGGCCCGGGGGCGACGGCGGGCGGCGGCGGCGCAGGCGGCGGCTCCGCCCTCGAGGCCGCGGGCTTCTCCGCCTTCGCTTTGGCCATGGAGCGAAGGTAGCCGAGGAGGGCCCGCGACTCGCCGCGGGCGCTCGCCGGGATCCACCGCAGCGGGTTCCCTGCGCAAAGCGTCACTAGAGGATTTGCTTTGATCTTGCTGGGCGGGCAGGCGCCGCGCCTGCAAACGAGGAGAGGGCCGCCTGGAGCTTGGGGAGCGTCCCGAGGGCCGCCGGCAGCGAGTCGAGGAGGTTGTCGTCGAGGCAGAGGGCCGCCAGCGAGGCGGCGCCCTCCACCGGCGGCAGCGACGCGAGGCGGTTGGCGGGGGCCCGCAGCGCCCGCAGCTGCGGCAGGGCGAAGAGGGAGGCCGGGAGGGCGACGAGGCGGTTCCGGGAGAGGTCGATCTCCTGGAGGCCCGCGAGACCGGCGAAGGCGGACTCCGGGAGCGTCGCGAGGCGGTTGTCCGCGAGCAGCAGCGCCCGGACGCACTCGGGCCGCACGCGCGCCAGGCTCGCCTCGAGCTCGGGCCACGCCTCCAGGCCCTTCCTGGAGAAGTCCAGGCTCACCACGCCCGAGCCGCCGGCGCCGGCGCCGGCGCCACCGGCGCCCGCCGGCGGGTCGCGCTCGGCCTTCCTCGAAGGCTGCGAGCGAGCTCAGAGGCGGCGGCAGGAACCGGGGCGACGCCCCCCCTCGGGACCGGACCTTCGTCGAGGGAGCGGCGGGCGCCAGCGCTGCCCGAGCAAACCGGAGCGGCGAGCTCGAGTCAGAGGACGCCCGGGGACCGCGAACCCGGGAGCGGGCGCACCGGGGAGGCCGCACAGCGACCGGAGGTGCGTGAAAAGCGCCCTGCTGCTGGCCCGGGCCTCGGGGGGTACGCCGTCCAGGGGGTTCGGGAGCAGGACGAAGTCGGGGGAGGGGACACCGTCGGGCCCAACGGAGTGCGGGAGCATCGCCAGCTCGCGCGGCAGAGTCCTCAGCTGGTTTCCGGAGACGTCGAGGCGCCTGATGCTGCCGAGCCGGGGCACGGTCTGCGCGCCGATCTGCCAGAGCCGGTTGTCGGCGACGTTCAGGTACGTCAGGCTGGACAGCTTGGCCAGGTCTTTCGGGAGGCTCTGGAGAACGTTCCCCTCCAGCCTGAGCTCGCGGAGCTGCGCGCAGTCGCCCAGGGGGGCCGGGACCGAGTCGATGCGGTTGTGCGCGAGATCCAGCACGTAGAGGGCCCGCAGCTGCCCGATGCGGGGCGGCAGCACGGCGATGCTGTTGTGCGAGAGGTCCAGCAGGCGCAGGTTCGTCAGCTCGCCGATCGCCGGCGGCAGCGCCGGCAGCCGGTTGTGGGAGAGGTTCAGGCTGACGAGGCTCGCCGCCGCGCCGGCGCGGGCGGTGGCGGCAGCCGGCCACGCGGAGAGCGAGGCGCGGGGCATGTGCAGCTCAGGTGAGCGCTCGCGATCGGCGGCGGCGGCCGCGGCGTCCGCCGGCCTGGAGGGGACGAGGGCGAGCGCCTGCGAGGGGGATGGGAGAGCCACCGCCTGCGCCCGCGGCCGCTCCCGTCAGCGCCGACGCGCACGAGCTCGAGTTCGGGCACCGGCGAGCGTACCGGGGCCGAGGCGGAGGCTGGTGCGTCGGAGGAGTGGCCGCCGGCCGAGGTTGGTCGCGGCGGGGCGGGCGCGGGGAGCGGCGGCAAGGGCTGGGGCGGGCCGGCGGCGGCCGCGGGCGTCGCGCCCCCTGCGAGGGGCCGTCAACGACGGCCGCGGGAAGCTTCAGCACAGACGATCGAACGCGCCGCTGGCGAAGAGTGGCCCGTGGGCCCTCGCGCAAAGGTACTCGAGGAGGGCGGCCGTGGAGGCCCGAGCGGCCTCCGGGAGGCGCGAGAGGGGGTTCCCGGCGAAGGAGCAGCGGGCGGGGTCGAGGGGAAGGCCCCCGAGCTCGACGGGGAGCCACTCGAGGCGGTTGGCGTCCACGCGGAGGGCGCGCAGGCTCGCCAGGCGGCCCAGCTCGGGCGGGAGGCTCGCCAGCTGGTTCCCGTGGGCCAGGAGCACTTCCAGGTGGACCAGCCGCCTTATCTCCTCCGGGATCGCCTGCGCGCGCCGGCGCCGTCAGCGGGCCGGGCCGGCCGGGATGGGGGTACCGGTCTCGGTGTGATTTGATCTGCGCGCCTGCAGCTGGTTGTGGCTCACGTCCAGCTCGGTCAAGTTGGCAACCCAGTAGAGGCCGGCGGCCCCCGAGCTCGGGCTCCGGAGGTCCCGCAGCCTGTTGTGGGCGAGCCGCAGGCAGAGGATCCGCTCGGGTCCGATGCGCGCGATGCGCTCCGCAGGCCACTGCTCAAGGCCCGTCGCAGACACGTCAAGCGTTGAGCGCTCCTCGTTCCAGCGCGGGTCGCCCTGCGCAGCGGATCCTGGTTACATCCGCGCGCGCGCGGTGCGCAGCATGCAGGCAGTTGCAGATGTAGAAGCGCCGCACCGCGGCCGAGGGTGAGTCGGAACGCTGCATGGCGAAGGACGGCGGCGCGGCCACGGTCCATGATGGATTCATTCTCGCGCGCCCGCGCCGACGCTCCCGCAGCAGCAGCGCTCTCCCGCTCGCCGCCTCCCTGCCTCCGCACGGTCCGCCTGCACCCGGGCTCTCAGTTTGCGCCGAAAGCGAAGCGCGACGTACGCACAGTCCGCGCAGCCAACCGCACCAGCGCTCGCTCAGGGACCGCTCGGATTCTCCGATCGGCGACCCTACGGAATCAATCACACTCGAAGAGCAGCTCGCGCCGCGCACGCCGCTTGCGAGGAGAGCCGACGCTGCTGGCGATGGATAGACGAACGTGTACCCCCCGCGAGTGGTTTGCCAGGTTTGCCTTGTTTGGCGGCGCCGTGCGGCCGGAGTGTGAACGCTGGCGACCGAGGCCGAGGAGGCCGCACGGCCTAGCGCAGCCGCCGACCCCATCGCAGCCGAGGTCGAAGCCATGGTCCAGAAGAAGGGCCTGGACATGCGCGGGCTTTCGGCCGCCTTTTTCTATGGTGCTCTCCCTGTTGCCGTAGCGCTCGGGCGCTCGCCGGGATCGAGCGCTCATCGCCGCCCGCGCGGATGAGTTCGGAGCAGCGCGGGCCCTCCTGCGCTCCTTGCGGGTGGCATAGCTAAGCGGTCGTCTTTCGATGCGCAGCGGTCGTCTCGCTTGCGATCATCTTCTTCAACAAGGTTAGCCGATCCCCTCTCCCGCAGATACTCCCCGCCCACGAGAGCACGCACAGGCGGTCTTGTCTATCTACAAGTACGATGGCGTGGGCACGCTCATGCTCGCGCAAATGATCACAACCGGTGCGCACCCGCCTGCCCGTCGCAGGCAGCCCGCTCTAAGTTCAAACCGCAGTCGGCATCGCCATGCTCATGCGGCGGCTCAAGCTGAAGTCTGCGGACTTCCCCGACTTTAACATGAAGACCGCACGAGAGCTCTTCCCGATGGCGATCCTCTTCTGCGCCAAGGCGGGCACCGACCTGCTCGCGTGCGCCCCGTTCCTTTTTGCGCCGCCGCCAGCCCTTCGCTGACCCCGCTCGCAGCCTCAAGCTCGTGAACATCGTGCGCGCGTCCCTTTCCGCGCCCTCTCCGCCCGCCCGCCCGCCCGCCCCGCCCTCTCTCCCCGTGGTCGCCGGCGGCTAACCGCTCCCGGCGCGGCGCTGCATACAGGCGATGTACAGCGTTCTCAAGCGGATGGTGACGCCGATGCTTATCGTTGCGGACTACTGGATCCGCGGGAAGCTCGCGCCCGTGAAGATCCGGCGCTCCGTGTACATCTGCGTGGCGGGGACGATCCTGGCTGGGTGCACCGACATCCACTTCGACGTGGTGGGGTACCTCTACGCGCTCCTCTCCTGCGTGGTCACCGCGGCGCACTCGGTCTACATCGCCAAGTCAGCCACGGAGTCGCAGATCGGCTCCTTCGGGCTCCTCTACTACTGCTCCGTCATCTCCATCCCCTTCCTCCTCATCTGCACCGCCCTCAACGGCGAGCTCGCCGAGTTCGCACACTTCCCCTACCTCACCACCCCCGGCTTCCAGGTGCCCCGTACCCCCGCGGAAACCCCGTACCCCCCTCCCCGCCGACCGGGGCTCCGCCCACAGGTGTGCTTCGCCGGGAGCGTCTTCCTCGGATTCGCCATCCACTTCGCCATCTACCTCTGCACCACCGTCAACTCGCCCCTCACCACCTCCATCATGGGTGCGTACCCCCCTCCCCTCCCCTCCCCCCCGCCAGCGGGCGCGCCCCGTACCCCCCGCCGAGCCGGGCCGCGGCTTGCAGGCCAGGTCAAGGCTGTCATTCAGATCGCCTGCGGCTTCCTGTTCTTCGACCGCATGCAGGTGCGCGGTACCCCCTCTCGAACCGCGTACCCCCTCCCCCCTGACCACCGACGTTCGCATCCGTACCCTTGCTCAGGCGAAGACGCTGAACATAGCCGGGATGGTCCTCAGCACGGCCGGGGCTCTCTACTACTCGTACCTGGCGCGTCGTTTGCGATTTGATCCGCGGCGCCCGAATCTGATCCGCGGGGTACAGAAATACGAGCAGCAGAAGGCGGGCGCGGAGGGCGGCGGCAAGGGCGCCGCGAAGGGCGGCGGGGCGAACGGGGAGGCCGAGGGCGGCGCCGGGGGCGGAGGCGGCGGCGGCCTGCACGGCCGCTCGCCGAGCGTGACGGGCGCCTCGACCCCCTCGGTCCTCCTGGCGCTCGCCGGGAGGGAAAAAGACGAGCGCTCCGTATAGCATTCCCCTCCCTCTCCTCATCACGCACTATTTCATGTTTTTACATGTGCTCTGCATTCGTAAGTATTCAGATCAGATCAGATCAGATCCATTCAGGGCAGTACAATTCACAGCAGTATGATCCCCGCCCCACGCCACGTCTACGTCTACGCTACAGCTAGTGAAACTTGCAAGCTGACGAACCCGTCCCCAAACTGTACAGGGGGCCAACAGCGAAGGGCCCCCAATCCGCCCCGCCCCGAAAAGAAGAAAAAGCCCCAAGCACTGTAGCGAGCTTGAAAAGAAGAAAAAGCCGAAAGATCTAGTCTTGAGAAAGGGGAGGCGGTACCCCTCAGGCCGTGGCAGAGACGGCCGCAGCCGCGGCCGCGGGCTCCTCCGCCCCGGGCGAGGCGGGGCTGCGGGGGGGTACGGGGCTCCCAGAGGGCGAGCTGGGGGCGAAGAGCGGGGAGACGTCGCCATCGGGGCGGGGCCCGTACCCGGGCGGCTGCAGAAGGTTCCCCGCGCTGGAGGGGCCGAGCGAGCGCGGGCCCTTGCTGTGCAGCGGGGCCGGGAACGAGCGCCCGTGCCGCGCGCTCATCTCCGCGATCGAAAGCTGCGGCGAGTGAGGAGGCGCCTCTTTGAAAATAATCTGAAATCTGCGTACCCGGATCTTGGCCCGGACGGCCGGGTTCTCGACAGTTGGGGAGGACGCAGGCGCCGCCATTGAGGCCGGGGCCGGGGCCTCCCGCCCGGGGCAGCTCCACAGCCGCACCGCCGCGTCGTTCGAGCTGCGCGCGAGGCGCGGCGCGGCGCGCTCGATTCGAAGCCGAGGGAGAAGAAGGGAAGGGAAAGAGAACGACGTACCCCGAGGCGATGAGCGTGGCGTCGGGCGCGAGGGCGGCGCACGTGACGGCGGCGCCGTGGCCCTCCAGTACCCGTCCGACCGCCCGCGTGCGCGCGCTCCAGAGTCGCAGCGTTCGGTCCCACGAGCCCGACACGAGGAGCGTGCCGTCCTCGGACAGGCGCAGGCACGTCACGCCCTCCGCTGCGGGGGGTACGTGAACTCCCGCGCGAGAAGAGAGACCAGACAAGAGCTCACAGTGCCCGGCCATGCGGGCCGTCTCGGCCCCCGTCCGCGCGTCCCACTCCTTGATCATCTGGTCCTCCGACGCCGAGTAGATTCGCCCGTACCCCTGCAGGCCGTGTCGTCGGGGGGGGGGGGGGGGGGGCGAAGGGCGAAGGGGGTACGGGCGCGCGCACGAAGGAGAGGGCGACGGCGGAGACGCCGCCGGCGTGGGCGCCCTCGATGGAGATGGCGGGGGCGGCGCGCGCGGCGCGGACGTCCCAGGCCCGCACGGAGCGGTCCCAGCCGCCCGAGACGAGGAAGGTGCCGTCCGGCGAGGCCGCCAGCGCCTCTACGGAGCCCGTGTGGCCCACGAGCGTCAGCACGGGCTCCCCGCCGGCCCTCGCGTCCTGGTTGTTTACTGGGCGTCAGCTCCAGCTGGCGGAGGGAGGGGGAGAAAGAGGATTCCAGCGCGCGCCCAGAGCCGTATCGAGTCGTCGCCGGCGTCCCCGCCCGTCGCGAGCAGCCGCCCGTTCTGAAGGAGGGGCGGATGGTCGGCGGGGCGGGGCGGGGCGGGGCGGGGCGGGGCGGGGCGCGGCACCCGGGAGGCGGCAGCGGAGACGACGCCGCTGGCGTGGCCCCTGAGGCAGAGGACCTGCTGGGCCGTCGCCGGGTCCCACAGGCGCGCGAAGCGGTCGGTGCCGCCCGAGAGGAGCCGCCCGTCCGCGCAGGCCTCGACGCAGTCGACGCGCTGCGGCTCGGCCTCGGCGGCGGGGCCGTCGCCGCGGGCGCCGTGCGCGCGGACGACGGCATGCGCCAGCGCGACGTCCGAGATGCGCCAGATTCGAATCGATCCGTCGCTGGAGCCCGAGAAGACCGCCCTCGCGTCCTGACGGCCGGGCCGAACCGGGTTACTGAAAGGACGAGCTCGAGGGCGGTCTTTGTCGACGGCGGCGTACGCACGCTTGGAATCGCGACGCCGCGGACGGCGTTGCAGTGCCCTGAAAGGGCCTGCGCTCGGCCCAAGGGTTTCGATCTAGGCCACCGTAGCTCGGCGTCGAGCCCCATGGCTGCCCGAGGCTGGCTACAGGCTGCGTGAGCCTTGTGACGGCGCTTGCCGTCTAAAGCACGAGTGACGCGGGCGCGAATGCAGCGCGACTGCCGCTGAAGCTTGATGCTTCCGCTCCGGCCCTGGGAAAGACGGGCAAATACTCGTCGTTGAACGTACGCAACTTCTTCTGCAGCTAATTCAGCTCGCACAGTCGCCGCTGCTTTGCAAGATCGAGTGGTCGACCGTCGAGGCACTTGGTCCTCGCTCTCTTCGCCGTGGCGTTGCTGATGCGCAGAACAGCTGCAGCCTGCAGCCCGCTGCAGCGGCCGGCTACCGGTAGCGCTCGTCGACGTCCGAACAAGATCGATATCGATTGAGACACCACTGCAGATCTAGAGCGAGCTCGAGGCAGGAAAAACAAAAGAGGGGGGGGCGAAAGGGGCCCGGGGGGGGGGGGGGGGGGGGGGAGCGGCGGACTTGCCTGGTGCGCATTCTCCCGGGCCCGGCCGCGGGGGCCGTGCCGCCCGCGCGCGCCCGCGGCGCCGGCGCGCGGCCGCGCGCGGACACCCCTCCCGGAGTCCGAGGCCTACGGCATGCATATTTACCAAACCTGCGCTACAGCTGCGCTAAGGGCTAAGCTAACTTCACGCGCTGGCGCTGCAGCTGGCCCTGCCATGATGCACCGATGGCCTGGCCCCTGATCATGACCTGCGCATGCATATCTCGGGACGAGGGCGCGCGTGCGGTACGAGTCGACGGGCAACTCTATGGGTCGACAGTCGACGGGTCGACGGCCCGGCTGCAACTAGCTATAGAGCCGTCCATGTCCACCATGTCCAGCACACCCAGGTCGAGCTTCAGCTCCGACAAGGGACTGTCGGGCCCGCGACCCATTTGCATCCCTATGCCCGCCGGCGCCGCCTGTGCCGGCGCCCCTGGGGTCTCGAGCTCGGCGGCGGCTGCAGCTGGCGCTTGCGTGGGTGCGGGAGCGGCAGCTGGGGTGCCCGGCTGCAGCTGGGGAGCCTGTACGGGGGTACCGAAGTAGACGAGGGTCACGGGTACCAGAGCGAAGGTGGGGGCCGCCTCCGCCGGCGGCGGCGCCGGCTGCGGCGGTTGCGAAGGGGGGTACGGGGATCCGGAGAAGAAGGCGAACTGGGGGGCGAGGGCGCGGAAGCCGGGGTCGGAGGAGGGGAGGGCGGCGGGGGCGAGGGGCCGGGCCCGCGGCGGCTGCGGGGGCGGCGCCGGGGCCGGCTCCTTTTTCTTCTTTGAGACGCGCTTCTTGCGCCAGGAGGGCATTCCGGACAAGTCCAGAGGCTTCGAGGGTACAGCCGCCTCCGGCCCCGCTCTGCGCCCGTTCTCAGCCGGTGGGGGGAGCGGGGAGGGGGTACACGCACCGGGGAGCGATGGGCCGAGCCATGCGGAGCGCAGGGGGCGCGTCGGCGCGCGGCACGGCGGCCGTTGGCAAAGGTGCGGGGGCGGGAGCGGAGGGGCCCGGGGCGGAGGGGACCGGGGCGGAGAAGGGTACGGGGGCGGGGAAGGGTACGGGAACAGAGGGCGCGGACATGCGGCGCTTCGAAGAGTGGGCGGCTGCGTCCCACTCCGCGCGCTCCGCGTCGGAGAGGCGCGCCCACTGCCCCGCGACCCGCGCCGCCACAGCCTCTGCATCCAGCCTGCAGGGCGGGTCCGGGAGTGAGTGAGGCCGGGGGCGCACAGGCTGGGGACCCGGGGCGCGGGGTACGGGCTCACTCCGGCTCGGACTGCAGGATGGCGTCCGCGCGCTCGAACGTGAAGAGCATCCGCCTGCGGGAGTGTATCGCTTGGGCCCCGGGGGGACCTTCAGCTTGGGGCGGGCCGGGACGCCTGCGCACCCGCCGTCCGACGGGCCGGACTCTGCGTTGGGGTCCCCCTCCTCGGGCCGGGGCCGAGCGAGGGCCTTGGGCGGGACCACCGGGCGCGGCAGCGTCGGCGGCGGCGGCGGCGCCTCGCCGCCCTCGGCGGCGGGGGCGGGGCCGGCGGGGCGGCGCAGCTGCGGCACTGCGCGGGCGGCGCTGTCAGCCGCGTCGCCTCAGGTGCCGAGGCGGGCGGGGCGGGGGGGGGGGGGGGGGGGGGGGGCGGGGGGCGGGGCGCGCGGTCGGCGAGGGACATGGACTCGAGGCGGAGGGCGAGCTCCAGCGACGCCCGCGCCGCCTCCGCAGACTGCTCAGATCGGATCAGATCGGATCAGATCAGATATGATCTGAGGGGCGGGCGCACGCGGGCGAGGACGCGGGGGGCGATGAGGCCCTCGACCTCGGGGACGGTCCCGTGGAGGGCGCCAGGGCCCGCCGCCGCCGCCCGCTCCTCCGCCGCCAGTCCCTCTTCCTGCGGGGCGGGGCGGGACGGCGTCGGACGGACGGAAAGCAAAGGGCGAGGGGGAGGCCGAGTGGGGCGGGGCGCGCCTTTATGCCCACGAAGTCGTAGAAAAGCTCGTTAGTCTTGGGGGCAGGCGCCCGCTCCGGCGGCTCCGGCGGACCCCGGCCCGCCTCCGGCCTCGGCCCGGGCCCGAGCTCCGCGGCCCGCTGGGGCGAGAAGGCGTGCAGCACGAAGGGCGAGGGGCCGAGGCGCAGGCCGCCCGGGCGCCGCAGCTGTAAAGGAGGGCCGGCCGAGCCGGAGAGGAACGAGAGGGGCCCCGTGGAGCGCGCGGATCCCGCCGCGGCGCACGCCTTTGCGTACTCCGACAGGACCACCCGAACCTGCCGCGGGCCGGGCCGGGCCGGGCTGAGAGCTGAGAGGGGGGGGGGGGGGGGGGGGCGCTATGCTAAAACCGAGGGGGCGGCCGCACGGCGCTCAGGCTGGTCTTGGCCCAGACGCGGGCGAAGAGCTGCGAGTGGAGCGCGTCCGGCAGGAACGCCATCACGTCCCGCCTCCTGTCCAGAAGCGTGCATTTGATCCTGTACCCCCTGGTCTTCAGCAGAGGAGGGCGGGGCGGAGCGGGGTACACGGCGCGCCTGCACCCGGGCCCGTCGGGGGCGGGGGCGACCTGATAAGCCACGATCGAGCGGTGCGTCGATAGGTACTTCCGCATCGTCCTGCGCCAGAAGGGCTCATATGAGCCGCACGGGACAGGGGTACGGGGCGTGCGGCGGCGCACCAGACGGATCCCCCGCCGGGGTACTGCTCCAGCTCGACTGGGATCTTGAGGAGGAGGCCGGAGCCGTCCGGCAGCCGCCACGTCGTGAACAGCATCTGCGCGCGCGTCACCGACGTTAGCGCGGTACCCCCGAAGGCTCTAGATCTTAATCCCAGCAGGGGGAGCGCGCACGAGAGCCTGGAGGGACCAGCCGAAATAATTGTGCCTGTCCGCCCAGACCTGGATGCGCCCTAGGTCCTCCGGGTCCCCCGGGTCGGGTCCCCGCAGCTCCTCCACCAGCTCCTCCGACACGATGAACTGGGGGGGGGGGTAGAGGGGAGGGGGGTAGAGGAGCGAGTCGGTCGGTTCCGGTGGGGGTACAGCAATGCAAGCGAGAAGGAGGGGTACAGGCCCCGGACCTCATTGAATTCCTTGGCGCGGTTGCGGGACATGATACCCCGGACGGCGAAGGCGTGGGGCAGGTCGGGGGCGTCCACGACGCAGCGGAAGATGCGCGCGGGGGCGCTGGGGTCCGAATCCACAGTGACGAGCCTGCCCCGAAGCTCGAAGCTCGCGGGGGCAGGGGCAAAGCGCCGGGCGGGCGCGGCGGCGGACCGGGCCTCCACGGCGACGTCGATGTTTGCGTCCTTGTGCTCGACGATGACGCGCCAGTCCGCCGCCGACCCCGCCAGCATCTCCCGCAGCGTGAACCCAAACAGCTCCTCCAAGTGCTCGACGTCGAGCGCGGCAATCCCCGCCGAGCCCGGCGACGATCCTGCCCCAGCCGGCGAAGAACCCGCCCAGCCCGGCGAAGAATCGGAACTCGCCTCGTCCGCATTCATCGCTGCGCTGCCCAGCCTGCCCTCCGCTCAAGGCCGAATCGCAGGGACGTCGACTTCACATGCTGCATGTAGAGCACATATCAGAGCGCTGCCCACGCGCTCGCCCTAGAGGTTCTGAAAGCTCGCAACGAAACGCAACGCTCACCTCGGAGGACAGCTGAACAACGACGGGACGACGCAGAACGCTCTTCTTATCTACTCGCTCTGTGCTGGGAATCACGTATACCACGCTGGGCGCTGGGCGGGCCCGACGGCTGTCTGAGATGCTTCTGGATTCTAGAACGAGCAGAAGCGCAGCTGTGGGAGCTCCCCTCGCAGTGCCGGATCCGGCGCGGCGAGGCCCCAGGTCGACGTCTGCAGCTTACGACGATGCCCGTACCCGGCCCCAGAGATTTCCCCCCCTGAGATGGTGCTCACCGGCGAGTTCGCCCGCATCGCGGGCGTGGCGGACCAGAAGAGGAAGGTCGAGGAGTACAAGACGCTCCTTGGCCAGATCTTCGCCCGGAAAGCGGCCCCCGAGCTGAAGTCATTCGTTGAGCACAGTGCGCCCGCCGCCTTCGAGCGCAGCCGCGCGTACCGCAACCGCGGTACGCGTGTTCGTACCGCTCTCCCTGACCGCTCCGGCGCAGTGGTCTCTGAGGAAGTCCCCCTCGTCGTCTCGCGCCAGCTGCTACATGCATTCGCAAATTCACTCAAGACATTAGACAAGGAGCAGCACAAGGCGGTCGCACAGCACGCGCTCGAGAAGATCCAGGCGCGTGTGGTCTCGTTCGAGGAGCAGGTCACAGTCATACGGGAGGAGCTGGCGCAACTGCACGAAAACGACGAGGAGTGGGGCTTGGCGGCCAAGGTCCTCGCTGCAATACCGCTCGAGTCCGGCATCCGGTCGGCCCGGCCCCCTGCGACGCGCTGCCGCGCCTCCGGCCGACCGTCGTGCGCCGCGCAGCGTGGTCGAGGACGACTTCAAGATGGAGAAGTACGTCAAGATCGCGCAGCTGTACCTCGAGGACGACGAGTCGATCCAGGCGGAGGTGCCCCCCGCGCCGCGCCGGCGCTCCGCTCAGCGCGCCCCGGCCCAGCCGCCGACGCGCCGCCGCCCCGCAGGCGTACATCAACCGCGCGTCGCTGCTGCTGCCAAACAGCAGAGATCCCGCGCTGCGTTTGCGGTACAAGGCGCGCCCGCCCCGCGCCCGCCCCGCGCCCTGCCCCGCCCCGCACCCCGCCCCGCGCCGCGCCGTGCCTCTCTGACGCGCCGGGCGGCAGGTCTGCTACGCGCGGATCCTGGACTCGAAGCGAAAGTTCCTGGAGGCTGCGCTGCGCTACTACGAGCTCTCGCAGGTCGACTCGCGCGCCGAGCTCACCGGTGCGCGCGCGCGTACCCCCGCCGGGACCCTCTCCTCCGCCGACGCGCCTTGTGTCGCAGCGGGCCAGAGCGTCGACGAGGGCGAGCTGCTCATGGCTTTGGAGCACGCCGTTACCTGCGCCATCCTGGCCCAGGCCGGGCCCCAGCGCTCCCGCGTCCTCGCAACCCTGTACCCCCTTTTCCCCCGGCGCCGCCGTCCTTTTACCCCCCGCCGACCTCCGCGCAGGCACAAGGACGAGCGCTGCTCGCGCCTCGACGTATTCCCCATCCTCCACAGCATTTACCTCGAGCGCATCCTCCGCGCCGCCGACGGTGCGTCGGAGCCGTCCCCCGCCGAAATGCCGTACCCCTCCCCGGAGCCGACGCCGGCCGCAGTTCAGCGGTTCGCGGAGACCCTCAAGCCGCATCAGATGGCCAAGCTCGCTGACGGCTCGACGGTCCTCGAGCGGGCCGTCGTCGAGCACAACCTCCTCAGGTGAGCCTTCCCCGAACCCGAACCGTCCGCGATGCCGTACCCCCCTGAACGGCTTCGTACCCCCCTCCCGCAGCGCCTCGAAGCTGTACAACAACATCACGTTCGCGGAGCTAGGCTCCCTCCTCGGGATCGCCCCGGACAAGGCGCGCCACCCTCCCTCCTCCCGGCCCGGCGCTCACCTGAGATCTGAGATCTGATCTGAGATCTGAGCGCAGGCGGAGCGGATTGCGTCGAAGATGATCAGCGAGGACCGCATGCGCGGCTCCGTCGACCAGGTACCCCCCTCCCCCAACCCCCCCCCATTCCCTTATCTGATCTGAGCCAACTCCCCCCTCTCCCTCTCTTCTTCTAAGGTCCACGGCCTTATCCACTTCGAGTCCGGTCCGTCTTCCTCCTCCTTCGGAAAGCGGACAGAGCGGGCCCGCCCCTATTCTTACGCCCGCGTACCCCCCCCCCCCCTGCAGACGCGGAGACGCTGCGGCAGTGGGACGCGCAGGTGGAGGGGGTCTGCACGGCCGTCAACAACATCGTCTCCTCGCTCACACCGGAGCAGCTCTCCCTCGCCGGCGTCCGCGCCTAGCCAGCCAGCTAGCTAGCTAGGCCCAGGGCGGGGCGGGGCCTAGTCGTCCAGTCTGCCCCGAGCGGCTTGCCCGCCGGCTAGATAGCTAGGCCCGGGGCGTATCTGTCTTCCCCGTGGGGGAGCTCGCCCGGAGCAGCTCGCTTTCTCTTGCCTTCGCAGGCGTCCGCGCCTAGGGCGTCCGGCCCTCTCTTCCGCCCCTCCCTCCTTCTCTTCTTCTTCCTCGTCCTACGCCTCTCCTCTCTGCTGCCGCTGTTCAGCGCCCCGATCTCCTGTAAGAAATCTCGAGAAGGGAGCTGAGCTCGCGGGGCGGGCGGGCAAGCTATCTATCTATCTGTGCGGCTGTACCCCCGGGCCCCTCTCCCCCCTCTCCGCCTCCGCATCCCCCCCCTCCTCGCCTTCTTCGTCCTCGTCGGGATCCTCCGCCCCGGCGGCGGCGCGGGCGGCGCGGGGCCCCCGGCCCGGCCCGGCCCGCCGCCGGAAGAGAGAGAGGAAGGCAGTGTGGCCTTTGGGGAAGAACGTCGGGTGGCAGACCTAACAAGAAAGTCAGTAACCGTTTCGCGGCTTTTCAAAAAGAATCTGAAGGAGGGGTAGAGCGCCAGCGCGCACGGGCGGCCTGACGTCCCACTCCCTGTGCTCCACCTCCATCACTCTGGGTACGGGATCAGGGAAGCGGGGGAGGAAGGGGGGAGGGGGGTACGGGCGCGCCGCTCGAGGCGGAGGGGGTGCCCCTCCTCGTCGTTGAACTCGATCAGGTGCACCACCTGGGGTACGGTGAACTCGGGTGGACGCCGGGGGTACCCCGAAGGGCTTCGTTCGCGCGCCTGGGTGATGTTGGGCGTGTATGCCACGAGGAGCCCCCCCGATCGGAGCGCGCGGCATGCCGACCCCAGTACCTGCTCATACCCGTACCCCCAGCTCAGTTCCGCGTTGCGGGGACCGCTGCTGGAGGGGTACGCGCCTTCCAGGGTTCCATCATGTCGAGCGCGATTGCGTCAAACGCGGCCTCGTCGGGTGTACCCAGCGCCGGCTCTGGGCCGTCCCACGCGGCCGCCAGGTCCCCGACCCTAAACTCCACGTTCGAAACCTGCGGGGGCGCGTTTCCGGGGTACGCTCAATCCCGGACGGGGAGGGGTACGCGGGCGCACGTCGCGACCCTCGCGGGCCTTGACCCACTTTCGCAGGTTCGCCTGCATCCCAGCTGCTGGGTACGGCGCGCACGACGGGGGTTACGGAGGGCGGGAGGGGAGGGGGGTACCTGGGCGACGACGGAGAACTCGGGGCGGGCCTCGAAGGAGAGTACCCGTCCGGAGGGCCCGACCGCCCGTGAGAGGTACAGCGTCAGGCCGCCGCTGCGCAAACGCCTAATTTCAAGACGGGCGCGCAGAAAGAAGGGCGAGGGTCCGCGCGCCTGCCGGATCCCGCCTCCAGGACGGTCTGGCCGGGCTCCAGGTCCAGAAGCTGGCACATCGCCCCCGCGTCCTTCGGGTCTGCACGCGCGCGCTCGCTCGGGGCGCCCGCAGCGCGGCTTGAGGGTGCGCGCACATGCGACGGTCGGGCCCCTGCGGCGCGCGCGACCGGCCGATCAGCCGAGGGCGGCCGGGCGCGCCGGGATCGCGTGCGGGCGCGGCGCACCGCTTCATGCTCGTGACGAAGCTGGCGAGCGTGGGTCGGTACAGCTGCATCCGGACCTCCTTCTGCTTCTTCTTCTCGCCCTCCTCGCCCTCGCCCTCCGCGGCCGCCGCCGCGTCGCGCTTCGCCCGGCCGCGGCGCGCGCTGACGTAGCCGCCAATCTCGGTCGCGACGATGTCCTCGTGCGTAATGAAGCCCCTGCTCCACTGGAATGACGCGCCGGGCTTGAGCTCTGGAACCTCCCACTCTCGCCCTTTCCTGCCGAGATTTATCGCCCCTTTACCGTGTTTTTAAAAAGCCGCGCGCTTCGCTTCAGGGCGGCGAGGCGGCACGCGGGCGCCTCGAGCGATCACGCGCGCCTGTCCTTGAGGACTAACGCTTCTCCAAACTTGAGCCGAAGCCCCCGATCGCCGCCCGGACTGTCCGACGCGGCCGCGGACGAGCTCGAGAACCGGCACGCCGACATCGCCCGGCACGAGCTACTCCGCAGCCTCGCCGCCAGCATGCTGCTGCTGTTAACGTTTCTAAGCCTAGCTAGCTATAGTCGATCGAACGCCCTGGCCAACTGGTTTGCTGGACGCTATACCCTGCCGTCTGAGTTCAGGTGCATGCGGGCCGCTTTCCGGGCGAAGATCTGGCCGAGGAGCGTCTTATACTCACCTTCCTCTTCTGTTCCGCCACGCCCGCAATGCATATGCGCGCGAACTCGCCGGCGAGCACCATCGTAGCGGGGGGAGCTTCTGGGGGTGGGTACAGGCGTGTCGTAAGCTGCAGACGTCGACCTGGGGCCTCGCCGCGCCGGATCCGGATCCGGAAGCCAGTGCTCGCATGTGTGCGCGACGCTGCGCGTGCACGCGCAGCGTCGCGCACAGCTGCTCTTCGCATTCCAGAACCCAGATCTTGGACAGCCGGTTTCAGCTCATCGGCTTCAGCACGTTTCGAAGTTCAGGCGCCGTTTTGCGTTCAGGCTAGCTTTGCCGGCGCCAGTGCGCGGTATACTTGAGCCCTGGCACCGAGCTAGCCGCTTTGAGCATGTTTAGCCCAAACCGCAGCCCGCCCGTCGTTGTCTCAACTTTCCTGCGCGGATCCGTCGAGGTCAGGGGGACCATTTGAGGTGCGCCGCTCCGTTGGGCGAACTTGCAATTGGAACGCGCTCACGCTCTTTGCAGTATGCGCAGGCCCCAGCGCTAGCGGCGGACAGCGCAGCGATGAACGCAGACGGGGCGGGCTCCGATTCTTCGCCGGGCTGGGCGAGTTCTTCCCCGGGCTCGGCGGGGATGGCCGCGCTCGACGTCGAGCACTTGGAGGAGCTGTTTGGGTTCACGCTGCGGGAGATGCTGGCGGGGTCGGCGGCGGACTGGCGCGTCATCCTCGAGCACAAGGACGCAAACATCGACTTCGCCGTGGAGTCCCGGTCCGCCGCCGCGCCCGCCCGGCGCGTTGCCCCTGCCCCCGCGAGCTTCGAGCTTCGGGGCAGGCTCGTCACTGTGGATTCGGACCCAAGCGCCCCCGCGCGCATCTTCCGCTGCGCCGTGGACGTCCCCGACCTGCCCCACGCCTTCGCCGTCCGGGGTATCATGTCCCGCAACCGCGCCAAGGAATTCAATGAGGTCCGGGGCCTGTACCCCTCCCCCTCGCTTGCATTGCTGTACCCCCACCGGAACCGACCGACTCGCTCCTCTACCCCCCTCCCCTCTACCCCCCCCCCCAGTTCATCGTGTCGGAGGAGCTGGTGGAGGAGCTGCGGGGACCCGACCCGGGGGACCCGGAGGACCTAGGGCGCATCCAGGTCTGGGCGGACAGGCACAATTATTTCGGCTGGTCCCTCCAGGCTCTCGTGCGCGCTCCCCCTGCTGGGATTAAGATCTAGAGCCTTCGGGGGTACCGCTTTAACGTCTTTGACGCGCGCGCAGATGCTGTTCACGACGTGGCGGCTGCCGGACGGCTCCGGCCTCCTCCTCAAGATCCCAGTCGAGCTCGAGCAGCACCCCGGTGGAACCGGTTCCGTCTGGCGCGCCGCCGCCCCCGCCGTACCCCTGTCCCGTGCGGCTCACATGAGCCCGCCCTTCTTGCGCAGGACGATGCGGAAGTACCTCTCGAAGCACCGCTCGATCGTGGCTTATCAGGTCGCCCCCGCCCCCGACGGGCCCGGGTGCAGGCGCGCCGTGTACCCCGCTCCGCCCCGCCCTCCTTTGCTGAAGACTAGGGGGTACAGGATCAAATGCACGCTTCTGGACAGGAGGCGAGACGTGATGGCGTTCCTGCCGGACGCGCTCCACTCGCAGCTCTTCGCCCGCGTCTGGGCCAAGACCAGCCTGAGCGCCGTGCGGCCGCCCCCTCGGTTTTAGCGTAGCCGTCCCCCCCCCCCCCCCCCCCCCCTCAGCTCAGCCCGGCCCGGCCCGGCCCGCGGCAGGTTCGGGTGGTCCTGTCGGAGTACGCAAAGGCGTGCACCGCGGCGGGATCCGCGCGCTCCGCGGGGCCCCTCTCCTTCCTCTCCGGCTCGGCCGGCCCTCCTTTACAGCTGCGGCGCCCGGGCGGCCTGCGCCTCGGCCCCTCGCCCTTCGTGCTGCACGCCTTCTCGCCCTCGCGGGCCGCGGAACCGGGGCCGGAGTCGAACGTTCCTCCGGGACCGGAGGCGAACGTTCCTGCCCCCAAGGCGAACGAGCTTTTTTACGACTTCGTGGGCATAAAGGCGCGCCCCGCCCCACTCGGCCTCCCCCTCGCCCTTTGCTTTCCGTCCGTCCGACGCCGTCCCGCCCCGCCCCGCAGGAAGAGGGACTGGCGGCGGAGGAGCGGGCGGCGGCGGCGGGCCCTGGCGCCCTCCACGGGACCGTCCCCGAGGTCGAGGGCCTCATCGCCCCCCGCGTCCTCGCCCGCGTGCGCCCGCCCCTCAGATCATATCTGATCTGATCCGATCTGATCCGATCTGAGCAGTCTGCGGAGGCGGCGCGGGCGTCGCTGGAGCTCGCCCTCCGCCTCGAGTCCATGTCCCTCGCCGACCGCGCGCCCCCGCCCCGCCCCGCCCCGCCCCGCCCCGCCCGCCTCGGCACCTGAGGCGACGCGGCTG
Source organism: Cyanophora paradoxa (assembly GCA_004431415.1). Lineage (NCBI taxonomy): Eukaryota > Glaucocystophyceae > Cyanophorales > Cyanophoraceae > Cyanophora > Cyanophora paradoxa. The sequence continues at coordinate 70,039 of QPMI01000679.1, forward strand.
ACAGCGCCGCCCGCGCAGTGCCGCAGCTGCGCCGCCCCGCCGGCCCCGCCCCGCCGCCGAGGGCGGCGAGGCGCCGCCGCCGCCGCCGACGCTGCCGCGCCCGGTGGTCCCGCCCAAGGCCCTCGCCCGGCCCCGGCCCGAGGAGGCGGGTCCCGGCGCCGAGTTCGGCCACTCGGACGGCGGGTGCGCAGGCACTCCTGCCCGCCCCGAGCTTAAGGCCCCCAGGGGCCCAAGCGATACACTCCCGCAGGCGGATGCTCTTCACGTGTGATCGCGTGGACGCCATCCTGCAGTCCGAGCCGGAGTGCGCCCTTGCCCCGCGCGCCCCCAGCCTGGTACCCGGCCCGCCTCTCACCTGAGCAGCCTCGAGGCCGAGGCGGTGGCGGCGCGGGTCGCGGGGGAGTGGGCGCGCCTCTCCGACGCGGAGCGCGCGGCGTGGGACGCCGCCGCATACTCTTCGAAGCGCCGCATGTCCGCGCCCTCTGTTCCCGTACCCCTCCCCGCCCCGGGCCCCTCCGGCTCCGCCCCGGTCCCCTCCGCCCCGGGCCCCTCCGCTCCCGCCCCCGCACCTTTGCCAACGGCCGCCGTGCCGCGCGCCGACGCGCCTCCTGCGCTCCACATGGCGCGGCCCATCGCGCCCCGGTGCGTGTACCCCCCGCCCCCCGCTCCCTCCTTCCCCCGCTGAGAATGGGCGCAGGGGGGGGCCGGAGGCGGCTGTACCCTCGAAGCCTCTGGACTTGTCCGGAATGCCCTCCTGGCGCAAGAAGCGCGTCGTGAAGAAGAAGAAGAACAAAGAGGCGGCCGCGCCGCCTCCGCAGCCGCTGCGGGCCCGGCCCCTCGCCCCCGCCGCCCTCCCCTCCTCCGACCCTGGCTTCCGCGCCCTCGCCCCCCAGTTCACATTCTTCTCCGGATCCCCGTACCCCCCTTTGCAACCGCCGCAGCCGGCGCCGCCGCCGGCGGAGGCGGACCCCACCTTCGCTCTGGTACCCGTGACTCTCGTCTACTTCGGTACCCCCCTACAGGCTCCCCAGCTGCAGCCGGGCACCCCGGCTGCCGCTCCCGCACCCACGCCAGCGCCAGCTGCAGCCGCCGCCGAGCTCGAGACCCCAGGGGCGCCGGCACAGGCGGCGCCGGCGGGCATAGGGATGCAAATGGGTCGGGGGCCCGACAGTCCCTCGTCGGAGCTTAAGCTCGACCTGGGTGTGCTGGACATGGTGGACATGGACGGCTCTATAGCTAGTTGCAGCCGGGCCGTCGACCCGTCGACTGTCGACCCATAGAGTTGCCCGTCGACTCGTACCGCAGGCGCGCCCTCGTCCCGAGATATGCATGCGCAGGTCATGATCAGGGGCCAGGCCATCGGTGCATCATGGCAGGGCCAGCTGCAGCGCCAGCGCGTGAAGTTAGCTTAGCCCTTAGCGCAGCTGTAGCGCAGGTTTGGTAAATTAATATGTATTTTATCGGTAGTTCGTAAAGGAATCAATAAAAATAATATAAGTATCGTGGAATCTTTGTAAATTATGTATATAAAATATGTAATCGCGATATAGCCGATATGTATTTACGATGCGCGATGTGTATCTAAAACAACTACAATGTGCTGCTTGGGACGCGCCCCATACTGCGGCGAGGCGTCTCTAACGTTAACGGGGCGATTTGATCTTGCGGGGGGACCATGCAGGTGGCCGATCCGAATCCAGAGAAGAGGAGGGTGTACGTGTTCGACATTTCGGCCCTCGCGATCGGCGGCATTCCCGAGGTGCCCGAGCTCGAGTTGATCGATTTCATGATTTTCGCAACCGATCGCGACCACGCGGCCCGTGCCGTGTGCTCGGCTGCATCACTTCGAGCTCGCCGGGCGCCCGCCGCGCCTCCGCCCGCTACGTCGCCCTCTTCCGGAGCGGTCTGGTGTGTGTCGCTCTAGATCTATCCGTAGGCCCCCCCCACGCTAATTTTTGAGCCTCATGCAGGGATGCGCCGTATGGTGGGCGCGGGCGCGAGAACGCCCGCCTCAACCCCGCCCTCTTCGCATATGCATAGTGATCATGGCACGAATTTGGTTGCATTACTAGTTACCTCGGATATCTTAATAATTGATTTGGCCATCGTATGGAACATAGGCCATCGTATATATGGAAGTCAGCCTTAGCTATAGATTTTGGACGGAAATTGAGAGGACAGGGGGGGCGGAAAGGGACCGTCGGCCGGAAATTGAAATGACAGGGCCCGGAGGGGGGGGGGGGAGGGGGGGGGGGAAGGGGGGGGGCGTTTGGCGGCCGAGAGGGAGGGGACCGCAAATCTGAACCTAGATCTCGATAGGGGAGCCACCGGGCCTTCACAGCGGCTTCCTCAGCTGAGAAGCGCGAGCAGTAGTAAGCGCGAGGTGCGGCCCGGGGCGCTGAGGGGGCCGGCCTAGCATCCAGGCCGAGATTTAGATCTAGAGCCTCGGAGCGCGGCGGGAGCGCAGCCCTCAGCGCCCCCCCGGGCCCCGCACCTCGTGCATGACCACCTTCTCGGTGACGAAGACGTCTCTGTTCTCCCACTCGTAGTTCTTGCCCGTCAGCTCGTAGCCTGCCGCCGGCGCGCGCGTACGTACGCATCAGCCAAGCCTTGAAGCACGGAGTCAGGTCGAGACAAAGAGCCGCCTGACCTAGCTTCGGATAATAGCGCAGGAGATCCTCCCGAACGTTCAGAGTCCAGAGCGTCTGGTCGATTCTCATAGCTTAGATCTAAATCCAGCCGGCGCGCGTCGGGCTGCAGGCGGGCTGCGCTCGGGGTCGAACTTGTTTACCATCGCCTTGGCGCCGCGCGCGCGCGCGCAGGATTCGATCTCGCCGATGAAGCGGCGCCCGAGGCCGCGCCCCTGGTACCCCGCGTCCACGGCGAGCATCTTCATGAGGGCCTCCTCGCCTTTGATCTGTATGCCGGGCGAGCGTGTGCCTGAGCGGGCGCCTGGGCTTTCGCGTGGAATGCTGACAGACCTCGACGTGCACGCTCCCGATGACGCGTCCTCGAGCGGCCTCCGAGGCCTCCGGCTTCGCGGCCGCCTCGAGCTCGAGCTCGGGTCGAAGGCGCAGCACGAGGAGGTCGCCGGGCGCGTCGAGCAGCTCCAGGATCTCCTTCTCGTTCGTCCTGGGGACCTGGCGCGGGGCCATGCACTTCAGTGACACGTGCGCGGGACGCGTCGAATGAGCCGCGGCCGGCCGCGGCGCGCGCGTCGGCCGCCCTCTGCGCCCACCTTGACCCACTGCGCGTCCTTCGCGAAGTATCCCCTGTTTACGACGCCGACGATCGCCTCCAGGTCGTCCCGCGTGGCGCGCGCGAGCTCGACGTGGCTCACCTCCGGCGCCATCGCCGCGGCTGGGGTCTGCAGGCCTAGGCTGCCGCAACCGGTGCTGGAAGCTCGCCGCGTCAAGATGCGACACGGCGGGGGCGTGTAGATGCGGCGCTTGGCTAGCTGCGAGCGCTCTCGAGCTCTGATTTGCCGCGCGCGTGCGGCCTGGCGCTCCCGAGTCCCGGCGGGTGCTTCGCTGCGGGCGCTCTAGGCTCGTCCGCAGTGCGCTTTTACAGCTGGAGGATCGCGCGGGAGACGAATTGCGCGTTTTGCGTCAGCACACGTGACTCCTACTCGTAGGCGCGTCAACGTGGCACTTGGCGCTGCACTATTTGATTGCTTTGACCGAGCTATGCTAAGCCTGGCGCTTCGGCAGCTGGCTCGCGGCCCAGTCGGGACCCGGGGGTACGCGTTTGACCACCGCCAGCAACGGCTGGGAATGCAGAGCACCTCAGAACCGCCAGCTGAAGCCAGGGATAGTTAGCTAGAGCACAGACAGCGCAGCAGCAACCGCCCCGCGCGCCAGACCGACGCGCACAAGCAGATCGTCGCGTGGCGTTTCAGGTTTCGGAGTACGGCCCGGGGCGTAGGGCACGCCCGCAGGGCTGGCACTGCCACAGCTGCAGCTAGCGGGTTTCACCCTGAAAAAGGCACGATGGACACACCCATGCAGCTCGGCAGCGTGGGCAAGAAGGACCTGCTCGACTGGGCGACCCTCATGGGCGGCCGGCCGGTGCGCCGCCTCCCGCACCGCTACTGCGCAGCTACGCGACGGGCTCATCGAGCGGCGGCGCGCAGGTGAACCGCGTGGAGGACCTGAAGGACGGGGTCGTCCTTGTCCGCATCCTCCTGCAGGTCTTCCCCCGCATCGCCCAGATGCGGAGGCTCAAGTTCAAGGTGCACGCGAGCGGCCGCGGCCGCTTCCAAGCGCGAAGGCGCGCGCTTAAGGCGAAGGCGCGGCAGGCGACCCCGCGCGGGGAGTGGGAGCGCCGCGAGAACTGGGAGTCAGTCGAGGCGGCGCTCGAGGAGCTGCGCGTCCCGCCCAAGCTCGTGGACGCCGAGGGCGTCCAGGCCGGGCGCTTCAAGGCCTGCTACTCGGCGCTCGTACTCACGTACTTCCTGTTCAACTTGGCGCGGGACCCTGACTTCTCCGCGGACTTCATGCACCCCGTGGACGGCCGGCTCGCCGCCTTCTTGCAGAGCCCGCGCTCGCTGGAGTGCCTGGCGCGCGGGGGCGCCCTGGATGGGCCCGGGTCGTCCCGCGGGGGGAGCCCCAACCCCCTCGACGGGAGCTTCGCCAGCAGCGCGACGCACGCGGCGCACGGGGCGCCGCCGCCCGCGCCGCCGCTCCGCCCGCTCACCGATTACGACGGGCGGCCGGCGATGGCCCCCCCCGAGCCCATCGCGCCCCGGGCGCCGCCTCTCGACGACGCCCTGTCCTTCGGGCCCTGGTCCGCCGCCGCGGGGCCGCCGCCGCCGCCGCCGCCGCCGCCGGGCGCCGCGGCACTCCGGACGCCCTCGCGGCGGCCCTCGCCGCCGGCGGGGGCCACTGGCTCTCGCCCGTGCGCACCCTCCGCGCCGCCGCGCCGCCGCCCGCCTTCGCATCCTCCACTGCCACCTCAGTCACCTCGGCCGCCCCGACCCGGCCCCGGGCCCCGCCCCGGCTCCGCCTTCGCCCCCAACACCTCCCGCTCCGCCCCCGCCCCGTTCGCCGCCGCCGCCGCCGCCGCCGCCCCCGCGCCCGCGCCGCACGCGGGGCAGGGCCCCGCCCCCGCTGGGGCGCCCCGTCGGGCCCCGGGCCCGCCCGGAGGCCCCGTGGGCGTTCAGCGAGCCCGCCCGGGGCGGCGCCCGCGGCCGCGCCGCCGGGCCCGACCCCTCCTCGCCGCTCCTGCGGGGCCGTGCGCGCTCGGCTGCGCCGGCGCGCTCGGCCCCGCGGCGCCCCGCCGCCGCGGCGGGCGGCGAGCGCCGAGCGGGCGCCGGCGTCGGTGGCGGCGCTGCAGGAGACCGTGCTCCGCCTTGAGGAGGAGCTGGGCGAGGCGCGGTACGAGCGGGACGCGGCGCGGCGGGCCGCCCGCTTCGCCGCGGAGCACGCGCGGGCCCAGGTCCGTGTGTCGGCGGCTGGGCGGGAGGCCTAGGGGGCGCCTTCCTTAGGACCGCATTTACGACCCCGGGAACAGGTGGAGGCGGCGGTGCGGGCGGAGCGCGAGGAGCGGGCGCGGCTGGAGGCCCAGCACGACTTCAACCTCCAGGTACCCCCCCCTAACCCCCCCCCCCCCCCCTTAAGCCGCTCCCATCCGCCCCTTGGATTGCTCCTAGATAGAATCTGATCCGAGGCCGCCCCCCCCCCCCCCCCCCCTCCGTCCTCAGAACGAGCGAATCGCGTGGCACCACCGGCTGGCGGCCGAGCTCCGCGGACTCCACCGCGCCCTCCTCGCCGACGCCCTCCGCCCCCTCCCCGCCGGCGAGGCGGCGCTCTCGGAGCTCTCGTCGCCCCCGCGAGACGAAGCGGACGCCGAGGTGCGTAGTCAGCTAAAAAGATTATTTGAAGGACCTAAAGATCCTTCATTGGATAAGCTTTAGCCATCTAACGAACGCGAGCCGACCTGTACTGCTGCTGCAGGTGCGGGGCGTGATGCGGGCGAGGCGCGCGGCGCGCCAGTCGGAGGGGACGGCCGCCACCCTCAGCGACGACGAGGGCGGCGGGGGGCGGCCCGGAGGCGGCGGCCTGGGCCTCGGACTGGGACTGGGACTGGGCGGCGGGCCCGGGGCCGAGCTGGCAAACACCGTCCACCAGGCTCGCCCCTACCGCCTCCTAGGCCTCCTCCTCGCCTAGGCTACGCTCTTTCTTTCTCTCTGAACACCGCCGCCGCTACCGCCTCCTCCTCGTCTCCGCTCTTAACGCCCCCCCTCCCCCTCCTCCTCCTCCCCCTCCTCCTCCCCGCCTCTGTCTTCTCCTCTGAACTCTTCTCTTCTCTCTCTCGCGCAGCTGCAGACGCTGCACGGGCGCCAAGTGGACGCCCTCGAGCGCGCCAACGCCGCCCTCCGCTCCCAGGTGGATAAAAGGATGGAAGATGAAGAAGAAGCTTAAGGATTCTAACTCTCCTCTTAGGTGGAGGAGCTTCAGGGGCGGGTGGGCGAGGAGGCGCGCATGCGGGGCGGGCTGGCCGCCGAGGTCGCGGCCCGCGACGCCCGCCTCTACGCCCTCCTCGAGGGCGCCCCCGCCGCCTCCGGCCCGGTGCTTGACCTTTAAGCGAGAGAAAGATTGTCGTACCCCGCTCATTTGCTTGAGCTCGTCAGAACGCGGCGGACGGGGCGGCGGCGGCGGCGACGGGGGACGCGTCGGCGCGCTACGCGCAGCTGACGCCGCTGGAGCGGCGCCTCGTGCTCGAGGTCCGGCGCCTCCGCTCCGCGGCCGAGGAGGAGCGCGAGAGCGGGCGCCGGCGCGCCGCCGCCGCCGCCGCCGCCGCTTCCGCCGCTTCCGCCGCCGAGCGGGACGCGCCCTCGGGCGAGCTGGGCGAGCCGGGCGCCGCCGCCGCCGCCGGCCCCGTGGACGACGCGGAGGCTGCGGAGCTGCTCGAGCGGCTCCGGCGTGGGCACGAGCGGCAGCAGGGCGGCGCGGGGCCCTGCGCCGCCTGCGGCGCGCAGGAGTGCGTGGCCGAGGCTGCCTCCAGCTTCGTGTGGCGCCTCGCGTGCCGCGAGGCGGCGCTGCGCGAGCGCGTCGAGCGGTCGGCGGCGCGGGCGGCGGCGGCCGTGCGCGAGGCGCGGGCGGCGCGCGGGGCGTACCTCGAGGCACGCTCCAAGAGCGAGGCGGCGGTCGCGTCGGCGCGGCGCGAGGCGCGCGAGGCGGTGGACCGGCTGCGGGAGGAGCACCTCCTCGAGGCGGCCGGGCGCCACGCGCGCATCGAGGCGGCCGAGGCGCGCGCGGCGTCGCTGGAGTCGGAGCTGCGGTCGGCGCGGGCCGACGCGGCGTGGCTAAGGGAGGCCGCCCTCGCTGCGGACGAGGCGCGGTTCTCGGCCCTTGCGGGGCGGGTACGGTCCCTGGGGGAGGAAGCGGCTCGTCTGAGGCTCCGGGACGAGGCCCACGGCCGCCTCGAGCAGGTCAGATCAGCTCAGATCTGATCTGATCTGAGCGTCCCTCTGATGATGTGCCTTGGCAGGTCCTGCGGCGGGCCCTGAACGCGGCGGAGGCGCTGCTGGCGATGGGGCCGGGCGGGGGCGGGCCGGACGCGGCGGCCCGCGGCGCGATCACGGCGCAGCGGCACGCGCTCCTGCAGGAGTCCGTCGCGATCACCCAGAAGCTGGAGGCGCTCGAGGGGCGGCGAGGTGGGACCCGCGAGAGCGGCGGCGACGCCGGCAAGGACGGGGACGGGCCGGCCCCGAGCGAGGGCGCGCTGATCAAGGAGGCCGTCGCGGGGGCGCGGGCGGAGCTCTCGCGGGCCCTGGCGTCCGCCGAGCGGGCGCGGGAGCGGGAGCGGGACGCGCGGGAGGAGGCCGTGCAGATGCGCGCGGCGCTGCGGGAGGCGGAGGCGGCCGAGCGGGCCGCCCGCGACTCGGCCGACCGCAACGCCCGCCGCGCCGGTGCCTCCTACCGTCCTTCCTTCCTTCTTTTATTCTGAGCGGTCGCGCGCAGCGGAGGCGGAGGAGGCGCGGAGGGCGGCGGAGGAGCGCGCGGCGGCCGCCGAGTGGCCCGAGCCGGTGCGCCACGCCCGCCCCGCCCCGCGCCACGGACGGGGCGCCCACCCACGGCGCCCCGCGCAGACGCTGGAATCGCTGCTAGAGGGGCGGCACCGGCCCCGGCCCGAGGAGGGGCGGCGCCACCGCTCCCGCGGTTCTCGCGGGACCGCCCCCGCCCCCGCCCCGGCCCGCCCCGCCCCGACGCCGGCGGCGCCTCTGCCTTCGACTCGCTCCCCTCGTCCGCCCTCAGCTCCCCGACCTTCGGTCCACAACAGCACCACCACCATCATAATTATCAGCAGCAGCAGCAGCAACAGCAGACGAGGGCGGCCCCGCCGCCGCTTCCCGCCGCCTCGTCTTCCCTTCCCCAGGCCTCCCCCCGGAGCGCCTTTCGGGCCGTAGCTGGGGCGCCGCCGCCGCCCCCGCCGCCACCGGCGGGGGCGAGGGGCGCGCCCGGCGCGGCCTCCCCCTTGCCCTTCCTCGACGAAGTCAAGGCTGCCGTCGAGTCCCGTCGCTCGCACGCGGACGCCGGGCGCCCCGCGCCGCCCTCCCCGACCCGCCCGCGCACGCCCGGGCGCTACGGCACGACGAGCTCGCGCTCGCTGCTGCGGGCGGAGGCGGGGAGCCCGGGGGGCGCCAGCGAGGGCGGCCTCAGCGCGGCGGACGAGCTGGCCGAGCGCTTGAGCGCGCGCCGCCTGCGCGTCGCGCCGGGCTCCAGCGGCGAGGAGAGCGACGAGGAGGCCGGCCCATAGCCTGCGTAGAAGCTGCTATAGATAGCGATGGTGATTGATTTATCGCGATCGATGTCGTGTTCAAACAAACTCGCCGACACATCTGAAATATAGATACCGACAGACTCTGATCATGAGAGCACACGAATAGAAGCCAACGCAGGGGTCGTCAGACTGAGATCTAGAGTGTGCCGAGTCTGCAGGGCACGACTGATATCGATATCGAGCGCGAAACAAGTATCCTGCATTTGGGAAGACCGACGTGGAAATCCCGAAAAACAATAACACATAATAGAGAAGCCGAATCGCGATGTACGGTACAGCAATTAATGCATACACATGGAAAATGAGGGGGGCCAAGAGGTACACACTGTCACTGCAGCTGGTCACGCAACTATACACACAAGTTAAACTGGAATGTCTTTCTGTGCGAGTTTCCTACAGGCCTGCTCTTTCTCTGGTAACTTGACGAAGCTATGCTATAATATATATATAAACAAGATAATTACCAAGAGCAAAATGGAAGGAAGGTGTTATGTTCTGTTAAGCGTCTGCTGTTCAGAATAGGGGGCCCGCCGGACGTAGCGGACCCTAAAGCCACGTCTGACGGTCCATAACTGAAGGTCTATTTAAAAAGCACCAGGAACCGGAATCGATATCATACACTAGACAAAGGACAACGGAATGTACACTATATACCTAATACTTAGTTACAGTGCCGCGAGGCGGGGCTCACAGCAATAACACCCACTCGACAATTACTGGGCGCACGCCCGCCCGACCACCAGGAGGGGGGTAGGGGCGGGCCGGACGCAATGGAAAACAGCGAAAAAAAAGGCGAAGCCAAGCCAGGCTCGTGCGAAGGAGGAGAAGCAGCGGGACGAGGAAGGGGGCCGCTTCTCGCCCCAGCGGCCGCCTAAGCGGCCGGCCGCTCACGCCGCTTCATTCAGGAGGAGGCGGAGGGGGGGAAGGAGACGCTGGCGGGGGGTAGGGGGGCCCCGGCCCCGGCGTCGAGCATCTGGTCGACGTCCTTCCTCGAAACGAAGCGCCCGCTGATCCGCACCCGCCTGCGAAGAGATCGCCGACGTCAGCAGACGCACGCACGCACGTGCGCGAACGGTCTCTGAATCTAATCCGATCGGATCCGATCCGAGCCGATCCGTCGCGCCGCCTAGGGAAAGGGGGGAGGAAGGGGCGGGCGCACTTGGCAGCGGCCTCCTGGCGTACATTGTAGAGGACGCGGCGCTCGAAGCGGCGCCGGCTCCGCCTGCCCTCGGGTCAGATCTGATCTGATCTAATTTGATCCGATCTAATTTGTTGAAGGAGGTGCGTGCGGATTCTAATGATCTGATCCGAACGCTACTTTAGCTGGGCGCCAACGCACTTCTCGCGGTAGCGACGGAGTGCCTCCTCGCGGGACCACGGCGTGCCGTCTGCGCGGCGGCCGCGTGAGTCAGTCAGGAGCCTAGGCGGGTGCGGATGCGGATCGGGGCGAGGCGAGCCGCACCCCGGTAGGCCGCGGCGGGCCGGCCGTCGGGGCCGCGCGGGGTGGGGTACGGGTACGCGCGGGGCGTGACCTGGGGGGACGGGACGCTGCAGGGCGAGGCGGAGGAGGAGGAGGAGGAGGAGGAGGAGGGGCCGCCGGCCGAAATCGGAGCAGCCGTCGGGGGCCCCTCTGGGATGCGGATCGGGGGCGGGAGCCCGGCAAAGCCGTGCCCCATCGTCGGGATCGCAGCCTGCGACCGGGCGGGCTCGCACGGGAGAAAAAAAAGGGGGGGGGGCGAGGAATGGACTGGTACGCACGCGGGGGCCCAGGGGCGTACGCGGGACGCGGAGGGAGGGCACGGGCCAGCCGCAGGCTGCGAACGCGGCCGCCTGCGCCGTCCACTGGGGAACTATCGCTGCGGGGCGGCACGGTCAGGGAGGCCGGGCCGGTCGAATTTACGGCGGAGGGGGTGCGAACCGTCCGCGGTCTCGCGGGGCAGGGGGGGAGGCGTCGGGGAGCGGGAGGGGACGGGGGACACCCCGAAGCCGCCCCGCGACGAGGCCGAGGAGGCGTTTGCCGTGGCGGCGCGCCAGGAGGCGATCGCGCGCGCGAACGAAGGTCCCAGGGCCCCGTTCCCGAAGAACGCGAGGTGCTCCTCGTAGCCCGCCAGGGGCCCGGTGTGCCCGTCCACGACCGTGATCCCGCCGTCCCCGGGCGGGCCCGTCGGACCGCCGAACATCTCCTCGGTCACCTCCGTCGGCACAAACGTTGGGACGGCGCCGTCGGCCCCGTACGCCTGCGGCGCGGTCGGGTCAGCGCGGAAGCCGCCGCGCTTAACGCGCGGTTGGCGCCGGCACCTGGCCGAACGCTAGGGCAAGGAGGTACTCGCTGCGCAGAGAGCTCTCCGCCATCCGGGAGCTCTCCATCGCCTCCGCCTTCACGTGCGCTGACGCGGCCATCTCTGTCGGCGCTGTCGCTGAGATCGGACGGCGCAGAGCCTGCTGCAGTTCGACAATAAAGCCCCGCTGAACGCCACGGATGGGATGGGAATGCGATGCCTTTTGCTTTTCTACAGAAAGTATGGAACCGCCTTAGTAGGGCGAGCTGAAAGTTCTCAGATCTCCCTGCAGCTGTATGCGCGTGCTGCTGTCAGCCTGCTGATCGCTTTGCTGCTCCTGATGAAAGATCTGCTTAGACACGAACTGAATTCGAAGCGAGCTCAGAAACACCATGCAGCTCCCTGTTAACCAACTCTACTATAGGATCCGGTGCGAAGTTTTCTCAGGGGGGTACGACTCGCTTGGGGTAAACTCGGCCCCGGCCGTCCGGGTATGGAGCCGAGAGACGTACGTGCGTTGCAGACTGCACCCTCACTGCAGCGCGCCCTGCGCAGACTGATCATCGGATGTCGCCCTTCGATGTAGATGTCGCCCTGCATTTGCAGACAATTTGAATTTGGGGGTACAATCTGAACGGTGCCGGCGAGAGCGTACCCTTGGCACGTGCCAGCCGCGGCGGCCGCACCGGCGCACGACGGCGTAGATCAGGGAGTGCGGCCGCACATGGATGACATGTGTGACATCGATGACATGGACGTCGGCGAGGGCGGGAGCGCCGGCGCTCAATTGCTCGACCTTCCGGTGCGTATGCTGGCTCGCTGCTGCGGAGAGGTTGCTCTTGGGCGCCTCGTGCGGCGTCCGATGACCCGCAACGCGCAGGATGAGCTGCTCCTCCACATCCTTCGTTTCGCTTCGGCTAAGGAGCTGCGGGCGCTCTCCGCGGTCTGCCGAGGCACGCGAGAACTCGCCAACAGCGATTACGTGTGGGCGCATCTGCTTCAGGTCCGCCTGCGGCCTTCCGCTCTCTCTTCCGTCGGTCACCCTCTCTTCAGCGGGATTTCGGCCTCGGCGGCGCCGCCGCCGCCTGCAGCTGCCCTCGCCGCCTCTACGCAAGCATAAACTTGGCGCTTCGTGAGGCGGACGCGGCGGGACGGCACGCGCGGGCGACGATCGATTTCGACCCGAAGGCGCTTGACTACGAGGTGCGCGCTTCCGCGTCCGCGTTGCTCCGCTCTGCTCATCACTCAGTCTTCTTCGCCGCAGCGCACGCGCTCCCCCTTCCTGCGCGTGGCCGGCCTGTGGGCCGACGGAGGCTGCGACGGGGGCGAGCTGCACCGCTACTCGCCGTTCCACGTCTTCGAGGCTTCGGGCGACTCGTACTGCTCGGAGGCGTCCCACAACGTGCACATCGCGGGCGAGTTCGACGACGACCCGGCGCAGCGGGGGCTGGACGACGGCAGCCCCGAGCTGTCGTTCCGCGAGTTCGCGCTCACGCGCATGCGCCACATCTTCCCCATCTTCGACGGCGCGATCTCGGCGGCCATCAGCACGGATCAAATTCTTCAGATCTGGTCGGACCCGCCGCCCGCGCCCCCTGCGCGCCCCGCCCCTCGCTCACCGACCGCGCGGCCGCCGCAGGTCCGACGTGTGGGGCTCTAACCTGCGCGCCTCGCTGCTCCAGGGACCCGAGCGCGACGAGGGATCATCGGCCCACGTCGCCCTCCTGCAGCGTGCCGACCGCCTGACCCGCGCCTACCGCGCGTTCCGCCACGCGCGACGCGAGTGCGCCGGCCCCGCCTCCGCCTCCGCCCCCGCCCCCGCCCCTAACCGCACTGTTCTTCGCTTTCTCAGCCGCGTCGAATGTCGCCGGATGGACCCTTCGTCGCCCCTGCTCCTCGCCTGCTCCCGTACCTTCGCGCACCGGGCGGCCGTCGCCGCCTCCGGGCCGCCCACCGTCGCGCTTCTCCGCTCCATCGTACTCCGGTGCGCGTTTTCCTCGCTGCCTCGAACCGCGCCGGCGCCCGCCGCCCGTCTCGTCTCACGCCGCGCCGCGCCGCGCAGGCGCCCGCCCGCGTTCACCTGCCCCGTCCGCACCGGCGTGATCTTCCTCTCATGTACCCCCCTCTCCGTCGAGCCCGCGGGGCGCGGCCCCGCCCCGCGGCCCGCCTGGCCCGCCGTCTCCGCCTTCGACGGAGTCGTGGATGCGGCCGCGGTCTCCGCGCGCCGCGGGGCCCGCGGGGCGGCCCTCCCGCCGCCCCGCCGCACCGGCTCCAGCGGCTCGTGCGCGTGGGTCGAGTTCGAGCGGCCGGCGGAGCCCCCCGCGGGCCCCTTCCCCGTCGTCTGGTTCCAGTTCCGCGACCACGGCCCCGGGGTACGCCTCCTCGAGGAGGGGGCGGAGGAGGTCGACGCGGCGACTGTACCCCTGGAGCAGGTCTTCTGCGGGCGGCACGTCCTCGTGAAGCTCATCGACGCGGAGGACCGCATGGCGGCGATGGGCGACGACGGCCCCTCCACGAACCTCGACCTCAATGCCTGCCTCTTCCGCGGCGCCGCCCTGCGGCTGTACCCCGACGGCTCCTTCGCGTGCGCCTGAACGTTCTCCTCTCCCCAGGAGGTTGAGCCTAATCGCTTTCTTTCTTTCTCCTCATTGCTTTCTTTCCCGGCTGTACCATAGTCAGTAAGTCCTTGAGAGTGCCCGCTTTCGGACCCACCTCTGTAAACTACGCGTGCGATCGTAGATACTCGAATCCACCCGCTCAGCTCACTTCCTGCTATTTCCGTTAGCTCCCTACAGACTTGTCGTTTCGATCCTCGGTCCGTGACCGCTCTCAGCCCTGTAGCTTTGATCCATTTCGTGGTTTTTCTGCGTATCGTGCAAGATCTGTATACATCTTGAACGCTAGCAGGCGTGCTTAGAGTTGAACTCGCTCAGGAACTGCAGCTTCAATTCGCTTGGATTTTCAGACACAGACCTACCGCAGAGGCCCGCGCACGCGCAGTGTAATTGTACCACTACGATTCCCCTCAGAATTTCATTGCAAGTGCAGAGACTCTGAGAACTTAGCCTAGTTGACTTCGATTTTCGTCACGGCGTGCACTTAGTACGTGTATCCGCAGTATTACAGTTCCGTGCACTGCGGCACTCGGGCCGGCAGCCGCATTCAATTGCAATTGGAACGACTCATATGCATGGTCATGATGCAGTACTAGCTATATAGCTATAGCTCGTCTGCACTGACTCTGCAGCCTGCAGCTGGCAGGTCGACGTCGACGTCGCAAGTGGCCATGCATATGGCTTGCCAATTGCAAGCTTAAGTTACAATTGCGCGCGCATGGGCGTGCATATGACATACAAACGAGCCATAGGATACCATACATCTCTACATGAAGATACCAAAATACTGCAACATGTACTTATCGACTGCAACATGTACATGTACATATCGCGACTGCACTGCGAAAGGACGAAACTGAGAAACCTACGTACCCCTAAGGACTGAGCGAGCGGCGAGCGAGCGAAAAACAACAGAGCGCATGGAGGGGGGTACAGGGTCCATCAGGGGGAGGAGGCGGCCGGGTCGGATCCGGAGGAGGGGGAAGAGGCGTCGGGGTCGGCGGAGACGCGGCGGTGGCCGCCGAACCAGCGGCGGAAGAGGCCCGGCGGGGCCGCGCGCGGCGCCGGCGCCAGGCCCGCCGTCGGGGGCGAGGCCCCCGCGCCCGTACCCAGGCGCTGGAGGGCCTCCCCGATGACGCGTACCCGGGGGCAATCCGGGGGGAAGAAGTGGGCGAGGCGGGGCCCCGAGTAGAGCGCGAGGGCGCGGCGGTACGCCTCGACTGCCGCCGACACCAAGAGAATCAGTACTCGGGATCGGGATTCGACGGTCTTTCTAATCATAATCATCCACGTAACGCTCGCACGCGCGCACCGGCCTTGCGGGGCTTGCCGACGCGGTCGAGGAGGCCGGCGAGCTGGAACTGGGCGTGCGCCAGCATCGGAGTCTCCCCCGCCCTGCGCGGGGGCGCGCCCGGGTCAAGGCGGGGGCGGGGGCGGGGGCGGGGGCGGCGGGCGGGCAGGCTTAGGGCAGATGGCGGTCTAGTCCCCTCAAGGTCAAGGCGGGGGCGACAGGCAGGTCAAGGTCAAAATCTAGGCGAGGGCGGGCGGCGGGCAGACAAGCTTCGTCTAGCCCCCTTCACTTCTGATCATCATCATCATCATCGTCGGACACGCAAACAGACACACACACAGACACGAACCTGTCCACCTTGGAGATCAGCGTGGACACCACCGAGATGCCCGTGATGAAGTGCCGCGCGGAAACCTGCGGGAGCGAGGGCGGGCAGGACTCCTGTGAGGCGAGGGAGGGCGGCGCGCTCGCTCTCTCGGCGCTGCATCGGCGCAGAGGACAGGAGGCCGCATGGGCAAGAGGCAGCACTAGAAGGCAGATCGAGAGCAGACTGCAGAAGAGCAGAATGGTCTTAATTTCGGGCGGGCCGGGCCGGGACAGGCGCACGGCGCGGCCAAACTATGAGTTAGGATGAAGTATCCAACTAGTCTAGTGTCTTAGAGTCTAGTATGAGGCCAACTAACTACTAACTGGACGCACGGCGCGGCCGATGCCGTAGAGGAAGGGCGCGACGAGGTCGAGCTATTAATATATTGATATTAAGCTTCTAGCTAGAAGAGCTTCAGCTTATGATTAGGATGGAGATTCTAGCTAGAAGCTTAATCTTAATAATCCTAAGTTCGGCCGGGCGGGCCGGACGCACGGCGCGGCCGACGCCGTACAGGAACGGGGCGGCGAGGTCCATCTCGGGGGCGGCGGGGTCGCCCAGGCGCACGAACTCGCCCGCGGCCCGCGTCCAGTAGCTCCGGAAGCTCGCCACGTTCCCTGCGCGGAGATAGATGGAGGGTCGGATTAGATCAGATAGAGTAGATAAGATAGATACATTAGATTAGATAGATAGAAAGATAGATAGTTCTCCCTCGGTGAATCCCTCAGCAAGCAGCTAGCTAGCAAGCTTGCAGTTTCAATGTTCTTGTCATATCTCTCCTCTCGCATAAAGCTTCTTCGAGAACTCGCTCACCGCGGAAGGCGGCGACCATGCCGGGGTACAGCAGCTCGCGCGCGTAGAGATGCCGCAGCTCCGGCCCGCACTCCCCGAGCGCGCGGAGGGAGCGGTCGCAGCACGAGACCGCCGCGCCGAAGTCCCGCGCCCATACCCGGTGGATCGCTGCGGGGGGCGGGTTTGGGAAGGAAGGGGGGGGGATGCGGCGGGGGTACCCGTGATGTAGTCGATGCGGGAGCGAACGAAGGCGGACTCCTCCCGGGGGAGGTCGTCCAGGAGGTACACCTTTTCAGCCACCGCCGCCGCCGTCGAGACCTGGTACTGACCGTCTGTACCCCCCCGTGTCAGAAAAGAAGTGGGGGGGGAGCGAAGGGGGGGTATCGCACGCACAGAGAAGGATGGCGAGATCCAAAACGACAGAGAGCTCGAGGGGGGAGGGAACCATCCCGCGGCGCCGCAGCTCGCCCCACGCCTGTACCCTGCGCGGTCAGCGGGGAGCGGCGCCGGTGCACGGGGGGGGAGGAGGGGGGCTACACTCGCCTCGAAATACGAAGCGATCGCCTCGTCCCTTCGATCGAACTGCGAAGGGGGGGGGGGGGTCGCCCGTTCGGAATCCTTCGGTGTAGGGAGAGGAGGGAGCAGGGGGGGGGTACCAGCTGGAGGAGGAGGGCGGTGAGGCAGAGGGCCTTCGCGTGCACGGGCCGAGGCCCGCCCCGGAAGGGGAGAGCGAGCTCTTTAGCCCTCAGCAGAATCTGAGCGAAGGCGCGGAGGCGCTCGTTAGGGAGAACGGCGTGGGAGGAGGGGGGGGTACGGTGCGCGCCCGCTCGGCGGTGGGCCAGGAGAGGGGGTACAGGTCGTGCGCCACGCGGTGCAGGTCGGACGTGAAGGCCTGCGGGTACGCGTCGGCCCTGGAGAACAAACGGCGTACCCCCCTCGTGAATAACCGCGTACCCGGACGAAGGCGGCGAATCGGTCGAGGGCGAGCTCGGCCGAGTCGGGGGACCAGCCCGCCCCCGCAAAATCCTCGTCGTACCCCGGGCCCGGCGGGGGTAGAGGCGCGAGTAGGGATTCGGCCAAGGCGTCCGGTACCCGCCTCGCCTGCCGCGGGCCCGTCGGAAAAAGTCGGGAGGGGGCGAGGGCGGGCGAGCGGGGTAGAGGGGTTCACCAGACGCGCGCCGGCGTCGCCCGAGGCGCGGAGGGCGGATAGGAACGCGCGCAGGCGGCCGCGGCCGCGCATCGTGCGGAAGAGGGGGGCGTCCAGGAGCCCCGGGTCGACAAGGGCCCTGAACAGGCGGAGCTGGAGCTCGGGGAGGGTCGCCGGCTCCGCCCCGCTCCGCTCCAGCGCCAGGCGGAGCGCGGAGGCCGAGGACTCGGCCCACGCCTCCAGCATTTCTAGCTCCCGCTCGGGCCGCGGTCGCGGCGGGGGCGGCTGTGGCGCGCGCGCGCGCGGCGTTCAGCGCTCGGCGCGCTGCGCGGCCGGGCGGGCGGGCGGGCCGGCGGCACCGGGGGTAGGAAAGACAGGGCAAATGCGAGCGGACCGCAGTCGTCGGGCGGCGGCTGCGGCGGCTCGTGGGGCAGGACGAGGTCCGGGGACGCGTCCTCGCCTTCCGCCGCGGTGTACGGGCGCTGGCTGTGCATCCCGGGGCTCGAGGGTCTCGAATCCGCGTCCGTAACGCGGATTGCTCCCATTTCTTGCGCGAGATCCTCAATCTGGGCGCCAAGTCATCTGGTGAGTCGGAGACCGGTCGAGCGGTGGGGAAGTTGGGGGAGCGGGCCAGCTGCAGGCTCGGGTGCATGATCTCGGCTCCATCTTTCTCCACCGTGTATTCCCGGCTCTGCTTCTGCTCCTTCAGGCGCCGAATCCGCTTGACGCCCTCGAGGGCGTCGGTGAACGTGGGCTCGTCGTGAGGCATCGCTGTCAGCGCCCCCGGTAGATGCTGCGCGATCAGCTGCAGCCGTAGATCCACATGCGCCGAGCCTCCCCGACGACCGCCCCCGGCGCCCCGCTCCCGTCAAGTGCTGGGTCGCGCGGAGCGCGGATTCGCCCCGCTCCCACGTGCCTCGACCAAGTTTGCTCGCTGCCGCCTGCGTCTGGGGTGTTTGAGCTGCTCTTTGAACGCTGCTACTCCCCCCTTGTTCCAAGCCGCCTTCGAAACGACCAGGGCGCGCGCCAAGAGTACTGGTACGGGTGCTCGGCGGTTATCGCACGCGCTAGCTGCAGCTGCCGGGCCCGGCCCGCGCGCTGATGCTGCCGCAGTGCTGGTCACGATATCGATGCCGCGGTGAATGCTCCTCAGGGCCTGGGCGCCGGGCGGCGCTCAGCGGCTGCCGCATGCGCAGTGCTCTCTAGATCTCGCAACTTCTGCATCTGTGAGAGGAGCGATCGAGACGGCGCGGCGCCCTGGAGCGACAAAAGACTGTACCCCAATTGCACCTCCGATTCATTTTTGTCCTTCATGAACAGTTTTTTTACCGTATGTGTATATGCATGTATGCGCATCACAGTGCACGTGCATGCAAGCTTGGGGAATTTCAAGGCCAGCGCTAGCCTACCGGGGCCCGGGGGTAGCCGGCCGGCCTGGGCCGGCGGGTGGGCCCCAGTGATGGCATTCTTTCTAGAAACATTTTTTAATTCTATTCCAGGAATAATTCCTAGAATGATTCCTGGAATGGTGCTGGGAACGCCGTTCTTTCAGGAATTGTTCCGAATAAGGGGGGGTACTTGTTCGTGCATGGAAATTTTCGCCAGAACGCAGCACACAGAGTCCAGCAGAGCGCGCCCGCATCGCAAATCGATGTCTGGTGAGAACGAGGGCTCAGCTGGCCCGCCGGACTCGCGGGAGTCGCCTCTCCGCAAGCGGTCTGCCCGACGACGTCGACGACGACAGCTCGACTCGGCTTCGAACGCATGAATATGCTTCAATATTTAATTCTTGACAGTTCATACAGTGGTCTCGCAAAGCGGGGAGGGGCGGGCAGGGCGGGGCTGGGCCGGCATGGGGTGCGGTACTACGGTACGCGTGTATAAGGGAAGGGTTTCTAGAAACAATAAAGAATTCGGAATCTTACTAGGAATATTCCAGGAATTATTCCTGGAATGGGCAGTTTTTCGGTTAATTCGGAATAACATCACTGGTGGGCCCTCTCGAGCTCTGGGCCTCTGGCCCCCTGGCCGCCGGCCAAGGCCATGGTCCCGATCCATGGCGGCCAGCCCGGCGCCGGCGCCAGGGCAGCCCCGCGGCGCGCGACCGCGGAGGCCAGCCCGAAATTTCAAGACCAGCCCGCGGCTGCCGGGGCCCGGCAGCCCCCCGCCGGGTCCCGGGGAGCCGCTGAGCCGGGGGGCGGGAGCCGCGGGACCGGCCCCGAGCCGTGGGGGCGCGGCCTTAAGGCTCCAGATTTAGCACTGCCGATCGACTATCTAACAAAAAGTGCGATCCCCGCCGGCGCCGCGCGCCGCCCGGCCGCGCGCCGCGCGCCGCGGGCGGCGCCGCACGCGCGCGCGGGGCTGCCGCCTCTACATGCGAATGTCGAAGACGGCGCAGTTGCCGCCCTGGAAGCAAGCGGCGATGCGCTGCCCGTCGCTGCTCCACGAGAGCTCGAAGATCCCGCTCCGTCCCCGGTACGTCTTCACGATCGAGCCGTCCTGTCAGCCAAAAATCAGCAAGATCAAATTAAATGAGGCGAGCGAGCGAAGTTCAAATATTCAAAAATGGCGCGGATCGGAGCCGTTAGGGTCCCACCTTCACAGACCAGACGTGGAGGTTGTGGTCGAACGAGCCGCTCGCGATGTACCCCCCGCTCGGCGAGAACTCGATCGAGTAGACCGGTTCCCTGTACCCCGCGAGCGCCGCGTGAGCTCAGAGCCAGAGCTCGCTGTACCCCTGGAGCTCCCCGGAGCGAGCGCGCCTGTGCTTGTTGAAGTTCAGGAGGCGGCGCCCGAACTCCATCTCCCACAGCTGAACCGTCGAGTCGAACGACGCGCTGCGAACGAAGCGACGCGGCGTGAGGGCGCAACGGAAGGGGGTCACGCCGCGAACGGAGCGGCGGTCCCGCGCGCAGGCTCGCTCGCCTGGCGAGGATGAGGTTCTGGTTGGGGTTCGCGGTCTGGGGCCCCGTCGGGCTCCACGAGATCGTGTAGATCTCCTTCGTGTGGCCCTGTAGGTTGAAGAGGGGCTTGTTTTCGTTTTTGTCGGCGCCCTTGAAGGCCCAGACCTGTCGGGAGAAGCGGGGAGGGGGGGGGGGGGGGGGGTTCAGCGAGGGGGGTACGAGGCCGCGTCGGGGGGCGGGAGGGGAGGACTGCCCGCCTTCGCGGTGTGGTCGTCCGAGCAGGAGGCGAGGAGGTTGCCGGTGGCGTCCCACCGGATGGCGTTCACCTGCAAAAGGAGAACGGTCGCCTCGCCTCAGCGCAACTCACGCGAAAGGCATCAGCGTTCGCGTTAGCAGGTGAGCTGTACCTCGTCCTCGTGCGCGGCGTACGTCCGCACCGGCCGCGTATCCCCCAGCTTGCACACTGCGGGGCGGGCGGGCAGACGCCCGGCGTAAGGCTCGCGTGAGGCTTCTACTCTGGCGGCTGCCCCGCGAAGCGGGGCCCCTCTGTGCCCGCCCCTCTGTGCCCGCCGCTCTATTCAAAAGCTAGAGGATGGTTGGACTCGCTCATTCGGCTCGCAAAGCTCGCCGCCCCCCCTCCCCACACGCACCGTGGATGGTCTTGTCCGTCGAGCAGGATGCGAACATGACGTTGTTGCGCCAGTCCACGTCCAGCGTCGGCGCTGCGCGGCGCGGTGCTCGCTCGGTCAGCCTCGGCTCCGCCCCGCTCCGCCCGGCCCGCCGCTCGGGCGAGCCTCCGCCGCGCCGCGCCGCTCGCTCGGCCTGCCTATCGTCTATCTTCTTCTTCCTCCTGCTAGTCCGACTAGGGGCCGCGGTCCCGGAAGGTCTATCTGAAGCCACGCCTAGCGCCTCCGACACGCCCGCTGGGATCTAGATCCGGCGTTCCCTTGCTTCCTTCCTTCCTTCCACGTCTAGCTCCTCCTTCATTCACCCTAGGATCTAGATCCCTCGTTTCCTTTCTTCCTTCCTACCGCGCACGCACCGGTGTGGAACTCGAAGGACTGCTTCAGCTCTCCGGTCTTGATGTCCCAGACGGCGCACGACTTGTCCACGCTGCCCGTCAGGAGGTAGTCCCCCTTCTTGTTCCACCGCAGGCAGAACAGCGGGCCCTTGTGCTTCGTCAACGTGTACTTGATCTGGCCTGAGAAGGAAGAAGGGGATAAGAAGGGGCGGGGCAGACGGGGCGGGGCCCGGCTCGAGAGAGGTACGCACCCTCCGACGTCCAGATCCGCGCGTTCCCGTCGTACGAGCCCGTAGCCAGCAGCGAGCCGTCGATCTGTGGCGGGATTCGCGGGCGGATCAGGGCGCGCGCGGGGGAAAGGGATCGCGGGGTACACCGGCGCACGTTCCAGTCCAGCGTAGTGACGTCGTTGGACCTCGACGAGTCGATAGCGTGCCTGTGCTTAAGAACGAAGGGTGTGGAGGAGAGGATTGTGGCCTTCTCGCCCGACGGTATTTGGGGGATCGTCCATATCCTCGCCGTCGAGTCGCCCGACCTAAGGCGCAGGCGCAGGCGCCAGGGTTAGAAACGGAGAAGAGAGAGAACTGAGGCAGCGGAAGAAGCTTCTTCGGCTGCGAACCCGGAGGCCAGCTGCGTGTTGTTCGGGCTCCACTGGCACACGAAGACCTCGCCCCCGTGCCCCTTGAGCTCGGTGACTTCCCTGTCCTCCACCTCGATCGAAGAAGAAGGCTCCCGTTCGAAGTCTGGCGCAAGAAAAGGCTAAGCGGCGGCGGCGGAGGCGAGAGCGCGCGGGCGGCGCGTGGAAGAAGGAAAGAAAAGGAGAGGCGCTCGCACCGGCGTCGTTGTCCGAAGCGGAGGGCGCGAGCAGCCTGTCCGGCGCGACCTGCCTCTCTCTCCTTCCTTTTACCTCGCACTTGTGCGGATACACCACAGAGAAGGGCTGGTCACACAGGATCTCCGCGCCATCCTGCGGGAAGTGATCGCGCGTCAGCCAGCCGACGCGCGGCGCGCGGTCGGCTTAGTCTCTTGCACTTGATACACACCTCGGCTACGTGCTGCTCGAGCTCGATATACCGGAGCCCTTTCTCGATGAGCGTGATGAGCTGGGCGGCCGGCACGTCCGACGGCGTGATGGCCGACTTGTTCACGAACGACTCATGACCGAAAGTGAACGCGGCATGCGTAAAGCCTGCTCGCCGCGCGAGGACCGATCAGCACCGGTGTATGCGAGCAGGCGGGCCACCGGCGCGGCGCACCCGACTCGAGGAGGTATCTATAGACTAGGTAGTTGATCTGCGAGATCGGAGTGAGCCGCCGAGTAGCAATGACCCGCGCCACGGCGCAGCCGGACCTCGTCGCTCGTTACGTGGGTCATTGGGGCAACAGCCCCGACGCTGCACGTGGAACACTAACAGTGCTTCGCGTCGCCTGAAGCCAGTATGCACGACGCCCTTCAACTTCGGGGGGTACACTTTGACACGAGCTTGTCAGCACAGCAAAGTTCCCGAGCGGCTCCAGTGCGTTTCAGGCTACCAGGGGCTTTTATTCAGCACAACTCGGCGGCGTCCATCCCGTCACTCAACGCCAAGACATGCAGAAGGGCCACGTCCACGCCAACCACAAGTCGAAACCCGGCCACGGCCCGGATGGTCAGCTGTGCACGTGGGAAGACAAGAAGCACCATCAATTCACGTGCGTACGCGTACGGGGACGCCGGACGCGCGCGTCATCGATCGGCCGATCGGCCCCTCAGCCAGGCGGCACGCGTACGTCGCACGCATCTGATCGGGAATGCAGGATTGTATGTAAGCCCGGAATGGCGCTGAAATACAAGGATGGCAAACTTGGCTTCGGGAACCTTCTTGTGAGCGATGCGGTTTACAAAAACTACCAGAAGGGCGAGTGCGTGATCTGAATGCCTGTGCGCGACGCGTCGCACCGACTCGCATACGCAGGACGTACACTGACGAGGAGCTAAAGGGCGCATTCGGCACAAGCAACCTCGAGGAGGTCGCGAAGCAGATCCTGGAGAAAGGCGAGCTCAAATTATCGGCGGCGGAACAGAAGGAGAAAATTGAGAAGGTGAAGAAGGAGATCATCTCGCATCTTCACAAACACTTCCTGGACGTCCGGAGCAACGCCCCGCTGCCGGAGCGCCGCCTGGAGGAGGCCTTCGAGCAGCTGAAGGCGCGTACGACTGTGCCCGCGCCCTTTCCCGCAATAACTAATCGTAATCAGCAGATCAAGGTCGACCCCGACACGCCGTTCAGGGAACAGGCGAGCGCGTCCCGCTGCGATTCGCCCGCCCCGCTCTGAGCGCCCCCTCCCCCGCGCGCGCAGCTTACTCAGGTGGTCAAGGCGATCAACCCGACGATGGCGATTGCCGAGCGCAAGATCGAGGGCACCCTCGTCGGTCCGCGCGCGAGCCTACCCGGCCCCGCGCCGCCTGCTCCGCTGACGCGCGCGCGCAGTGCCGAGCAAGTTTGTGTCGCAGGCGAAGACCATCGTCGCGAAGCACGCGGCCGTCGGCGCCTCCGAGTTCTCTGAGGCCGGCCTCACCATGGAGCTCAGCGTCCTCCCCGGGGAATTCGATCTCCTCGTGGGCGAGCTCCACAAGGTTATGAAGAACGACTTTGAGTGGACGGCCGCGGCCCCCGCGGGCGCGGGAGGCCACGAGGAGTCCGCCAAGGGCAAGGGCAAGGGCGGCAAGGGCAAGGAGCGGGCGGGGGGCGCGGCGGCGCACGCGGGGCACCCCAAGGGGGGGAAGGCGGCCGGCGACGAGCCCTCGACCTCCGCCGCCTAATCGGGCCCGGCCGCGGGGCACTCAAGCTTGTGCTTGGGCTCCCTTCCGGGCGCGGCGCCAGTGCGCGCGGCTCTTCAAGCTTTAAATTTGATCCGCCGCCCCGGCACCCCATTTTTGTCTCTTTCAAGTCCTCATCGGTGACGGCCACTTTTGATCGGTAGCTATACATACTTAGTTTCAAGCGAAGATATTTTTGTCGGACCGACCTGTAACCTGTTGAATAATGAAAGAAATAGCCAGCTAGCTGCTGGAAAAATCAGTCGCCCGACTCCCCGAGTCGCGCCGATTCTCGCATGGACCCATATGCATGGATCAGACCTAGCTAGCTATAGGCTCGAGCCGCTGATCATGAGCCGCCGGCGAACAGCTCCGCCGGCGCCGCGAACAGCTCCAGGACGCGCGCGGCGGCCGCCTCGACGTCGGCGCCGGCGCCCCACAGCGCCGCGGGGAGGCTGACGGCGGATGATCATGAGGGGGCTACGGAGAAATTTTGGGGGGTACCGACCTTGAGTTCGAGAGCGGGGGCGGGAGCTGGAAGTCGGGGAGGAGGAGGGGCAGGAGGCGCGTGCGGCGGTTCTCGGCGAGGGCGAGGGCGTCGCGCAGCGGCCGCGCCGCCGCCGAGCGCGCCGAGAGGAGCGCCACGACGGCCCCCGCCGCCCCCACGGCCCCGCCAGGCCCGCCCCGCCCTCGGCCCCGGGCTCGCCCTCGACGACCACGCGCCGCCCCGCTGCCCGCAGCCGCCCCGCGAGCCGCCCCGCCGCCTCCGCGTGCGCCCCGCCGTGCACCACCACAAACTCTGGGCCCTCGGCCGCCGACGGCGCTACTCCGTTCGCCCTCGAGTCTGCCGCCTGCTTGAGAGCCACCCGTAGCGCTTCGTTCTCAGTCATCTCCAGCGGCTTCGAAGAGGGTTCGAATCAGGGCGGGATGGATTATTGCGAGCGCGGGGGCGGGCGCGGGGGCGCACGGAGAGGCCTTTGGCGTTGCGGGCTTCGGTCGAAGCGGCCGCCGCGATGAGCGCCCCCGCCGCGCCCTGGTCCCTGCCCGGCCGCGTGGGGCCGGGCCGGGACGGGGCAAGGCGGGCCGCCGCGCGTACCCCCGGGCGACGGCCCAGTGGAGGGGCGTGTTGCGGTCCTCCGTCGCGTCCGCCGCGTTCGGGTCCCTGCCGGCCCCCCTTAGCGCAGCCGGGGTACCGAAAAACAAGAGAGTGGAAGCCGCGCACGCTCCCGACGCGAGTAGGGCCTGGACGCAGGGGAGGGTACCCCAGCGGGCGGCGGCGTGGAGGGGGTAGTCCCCCTGGAAGCCTTTGTTCGGGTCGGCTCCTGCGCCCCGCGGCGCCGTCAGGCCGGCCGGGCCGGGCCGGGGCCGGGGCGGGCGGGGCGGGGCGGGCCCTTGGCGAGGAGGGCGCGGACGAGAGCGGCGCGGCCGGCGCGGGCGGCGACGTAGAGCGGCGTGCCCCCGTCCGACGCCCGGTCCACCTCGCACTGCGCCGCGCCGCCGCAGGCTCAGAATTCGAAGCTGATCGTGAAAAGAATGCTGAGGGCGGGCGGGCGTGCCTTTGGGTGTGCCAGGAGGCCTTCCACGACTCTGTCATCGCTCTCGCCCGGCGGCCCCGCGCAGAACAGCACCAGCGACCTGTCGGAGTACGGGATCGTCGGGGGAAGTGGGGTACGCGATCTATCTATCTTTGGGGGTACGCACGCGGCGATGCGCTCGGCGGTCTGGGGGCCCCCGAAGCCCGCCCCCCCTTTCTTTTTCTTTTGGGCTTCCTCTACCCCTGTAGCAGGGGCTGGGGCCGCGGCCGCGGCCGCGGCCGGCCCGGCCTGCTGATGCTCCTTCAGGGGCGGCGCCGGCGCCGCCTCGGCCCCGACCCCCTCCTCGCCCTCGCCCTCGCCCTCCTTCAGGATCTGAGCCAGCTTCTTGTTCGACTGCGTCGTTCAAAACGGGAGCGCGCGCTCGGTCAGCCGGACGGGCGGATGGGGAACGTTCTTTCGGAGCGGGAGCGGAGGAACGGTCTCCGCCTACCGCGCAGATGGTTCGGGACCTCCCCAGCCGCTCCTCCTCGCGCGCTGAATCAAGGAATCAAAGAGGAGTAATTATAACTTCCTAATTAGAAGCTTAAGAGGACGCACGCCCCTCGTAGGGCAGGTTGTCCAGCAGGAGCAATTCCTTCAGGTTGAAGTTCTTCCCCAGGGACGCGAGGAGGGCGTCCACCCCCTCCTCCCCCAGCCGGTTCGCGTTCAGGCTCACCCTACGTGCGTGACGTCACTTAGGGGAAAGAGCGTCCCGACGTCCGACGCTCGGGGAGGAGCCAGCCAGCTAGCCAGCTAGCCAGGCAATAAGGGGGAAGAGCGCCCCGAAGCTCGGGGAGGAGCCAGAGGGCCAGAGCTCACTTACTTGGTTAGGGAGCGGTTCTTCTCGAGGGCGGCGGCGAGGAGCGCGCCGCAGTCGGCGGTGAGGCGGCACCTGCGAACGAAGTGGGCGGGCGGGCGGGCACCGGGGGGGGGGAAGGGAGGGGGGGGAAGGGAGGGGGGGAGGGGAGGGGGGGGAAGGGAGGGGGAGGGGGGGCACCTCGACATCGTCAGCCGCACCAGAGACGCGTTCTTTGCCTGCGAACGATGCGGGCGGAGTGGGCGGGCGCTCGGGCGGGCGCGGGCGCGTGTCGGCCCCTGGCGCTAGCTGTAGCACCCACGGGCCGGGCCGGGTCTAGGGGGGCGGGGAGGGGCCGGGGCCGGTCTGCCCCCACTCTCTCGGAAAGGGAGGGGAGCGGGTTCGAGCGGAGCCGATTCGATTTTTTGGAGCAGGTTCAAATGGCCGATGCTTAGGGGTACCCGGTTTGAACGGCGGCGGGGTACGCTACGCTACGCACGAGGGCGGCGGCGAGGGCCTCGCAGCCGGCGAGGCCGACGCCGTTGCCGTCGAGGCGGAGGACCTCGAGCGCCGCGTTCGCCTCCAGGCCCCGCGCCAGCGCCGCGCAGCCCCGCGGCCCAATCCGGCAGTCCTGCAAGGGTGCCGCGGCCGGTCAAGGCGGGGCGAGGCGAGGCGGAAGCGTTATCCAAGGTTAAGCGAAGGCTAAGGCCGCGCCGAAGCTTTAGCGAAGGTCAAATTAAGGCGAGAGGCTGGCTTCAGCTTTGGACCGGGCCGGGGCCGGGGGCGCCGAGGCGCCGGCGTCCTCCGATCGAATCGAAGCGAAGGGGCGCATATATATGGCGCACCTGCAGGCCGAGGTACTTGAGGGAGGTGTTGGCGGCGAGGGCGGCGGCGAGGCGCGCCGCCCCGTCGTCCGCGAGCCGCGGGTTCGAGCCGAGGCTGATCTCCTTCCAGGGCACGGGGACCCTCTCGCCCGCCTGCAGGAGCTGCGCGAGCGCGCTGACGTCGGGGGGAGAGAGGCCCTTTGACTCCAGGTTAAGCACGCCCTGCGTGCGTGCGTGCGGGGCGGCCGCGGACCGGACCGGCCGCGTCAGCGCTAGCTCGCTGGCTGGATGCGCTTGCGGCGGAGCTAAGCAGAGTCATTAGCTAGGCTCTCGTGACGGACGATGGCGCGTGTGGTGTGCGCGCCGGCGGTTACGAGGGACCGGAACGCGCGCGCCGCATTTGGACACGGGCGGGCGGGC
Source organism: Cyanophora paradoxa (assembly GCA_004431415.1). Lineage (NCBI taxonomy): Eukaryota > Glaucocystophyceae > Cyanophorales > Cyanophoraceae > Cyanophora > Cyanophora paradoxa. The sequence goes on from QPMI01000679.1 coordinate 97,652, forward strand.
GGCCGCGGGCGGGCACGTTGGCCGTGCGCACCTTCGAGAGCGCTCCCTGCGCGAAGCCAAGCCGCTTCTCGAGTGCTTCCACCGTGGGCGGGGGCGCCTCACGGACGCGCCCCTGCAGGAAGGAAAGCGCCGGCGGGAGCGCCATTCGCGCCCGTTCGGCCCCCAGCTGGCAGCTGCTCTATTGTACCTTCTGCTAGCGCTGCAGCGAGGACTGGGAAGCGGGCCTGAGGCGGGCCACTCAGACGGCGGCTCACGGGGTACGCGTTCAACTCAGCGTCCCAGACCTGAACGACGGCGTGCACGAGGTTCGCGATTCTACGGCGGACGGAAACAAGGGATCTTGTCAGCTTGATAAGTTGCAAGCACCAGCGCCGCCTCCCAAGCGCGGCTGGAAGGCTCAACTGCTGCTGGAGCACAAGGCGACGGTCTGGGCGGAGGTCCAAAGCTGTCGGGCACTGTCGGCACTTCCAGCCTTCCTCCCAAGTTCGACCGCACCAGGCTCGGAGCTCGAGGCTCAACTTCTGTGGCCGCCACGCTAGCTTCGCCGTCGGCGGCAGCGCAGCTGCCTGGAAGGGAGGCGCGTGCGTCCTATTGCTCCCAGAAACTTACCTGCTCGGAGGTCGAGTGCGACGGTTTAGCTGGCTTCTCCGTCAGCAGCAGCGACCGCGGGGACGCGTACGTAGAGACGGCGGATATGTAGCGTGCGGCGCCCGTCCGAGCATCCATGGCCTCGCGGGTGGCACGCGCCCGCAGGGCGTCGTCTCAGCCCGAGAGCCCGCTCGCCGCCTTCGAGCAGAAGCTCAAGTTCGCCCCCGGGGCGCTCAGTAAGGCATGAGCGTACACGCGCCTGCGCCCGCCGCACGGCCGGACAGCTGAGCCGCGGCGGCCGCAGAACGTGGCGAACCTCGAGGGCCGCTCGCTTGGCCCGCAGGACGCGGCGTCGATCGGGGCGCTGCTGGAGCACAAGGCGACACTCTGGGCGGAGGTCACGCTCGCCTCCAACCCGCGGCTGGGCGACGACGGCGCCGTCAAGATCGCGGGCGGCCTCTCCGTCAACCGAACAGTGCGGTACCTCGGCCTGCAGAACTGCGAGATCGGGCCGGCGGGGTGCCGCGCCCTCGCGCTGGGCCTCGAGGCGAACGGCACGCTGGAGACGCTGCGGCTCGACGAGAACCCGATCGGCTTCGAGGGCGCCTCGGCGCTTGCCGCCATGCTCGTGCGCCCACCCCCCCCCCATCCCTTCCCCCCCCCCCCACCCCACCTTCTCACTTCGTTCGCAGACGAAGAACGTCACGCTGCTGCGGCTCACGCTCTTTCAGTGCCGCTTGAACGCCGACTGCGGGAAGGTCCTCGCGTCCGCCCTCGAGCGCAACTCGACCCTCATCTCGTTCGTACCCCGCGGGCCCCGCCGGGCTAGCCGCCGCAGGCTCGACGTACCCCCCTAACTCCACCGACCGCAGGCTCAACGTGTGCGACAACAGGCTCGCCGAGGCGGGGGTCGACGCCATCGGTGCCCCGCGCCCCGCACCCCCCCCTTACCCCCTCCCCCCCCCGCCCCCCTCCCCTCCCTCCCTCCCTCCCTCCCCGCTAGAGGCGGCTAGAAGGGCTCGCCCCGCTACGCCACGCCTCGGGGGAGGGCCCGGCCTGCGCCCCCCCCCCTCCCCCCCCTCCCCCCCCTCCCCCCCCCTCGCACCCCCTTCCCCCGCCCCCCCCCTCCCGCACTCCGCGCCCCGCTCCCCGCCCCGCTCCGCCCCGCCCGCCCACGTCCCGCTACCCCCTCCGCCCCCCCCCCCCCCCCCGCCCCCCGCGTTCGATCGCCGACTCGCCGGGGGCGCGCAGTGGGCGCCCTGAAGGCGAACTTCACGCTCGTCGAGCTCGAGATGCGCAACAACGTCCCCGGGCCCTGTGAGCGCGCGCGCAGCCCGCTCGCGGCCCCGCCTCTATCTATCTCTCAATCTAGATCTATCCCATCTTCTTCGATCGTGAGCCCCTTCGCGCGCCTCCTCACGCGGCCGCGCGGCCTGCAGGGCGCAAGCCGACGAAGGAGGAGAAGGAGTTCGCGGCGCAGCGGCGCGAGGCCGCCCAGAAGCTCCTCGAGGCGCGCTCACCTGAGTCTCATGGATCTATTTATAGCTATCGTTCGCTGTAGGGCCGCCCGCGCCTGGCCTATGCATCCGATCGATCTCGCCCGCGCTCACCTGAGCTCTGAACTTTTCTTTCGCCGTAGTCGAACATGGCGATCGCCCAGATTCTCACGGGCGGCGACGCATCGGGCCTGACCCGCGCGGCCGCCGACAAGGGCGCCGCCTTCACCGCCGAGCGCATCGCCCGCAGCCTCGAGTTCTTCTGCGGTACCCCCCCCCCGAGATCTTCTGTACCCCCCCTCTAACCTCTTCCTGTAGGAGCCGGTGCGCCCGAAAACCCCCGACTCGTCGAGGGCCTCCTAGCCCACCCGAAGGTCCGCCCGCCCGCCCTCAGCATTCCTTCCAGATTCGATGTCTGAGCTCGCGGCGGCCCGGCGCAGTGCGAGGTGGACCGGGCGTCGGACGGGGGCACGCCTCTCTACGTCGCCGCCCGCGCCGGCCGCGCCGCCCTCGTCCGCGCCCTCCTCGCCAAGGGCCCGCCCCGCCCGCCCCGGCCCCGCCCCGCCCCGGCCCGGCCCGGCCCGGCCTGACGGCGCCGCGGGGCGCAGGGGCCAACCCGAACAAGGGCTTCCAGGGGGACTTCCCCCTCCACGCCGCCGCCCGCTGGGGTACCCCCGAGGTCGTCAGCGCGCTCCTGGAGGCCGGGGCCTCCCAGGCGGCCGAGTCGGTCGAGGGGGGGGTTCGACCCCTCCACGTCGCGGCCGAGCTGGGGAGGGAGGCGGAGCTGGCGGCGCTGGTGGCGAAGGCCGGACCCGGGGAGCTGGACGCCAGGAGCCGGGCCGGGCGGACGGCGCTGAGCCTGGCCGTCGCCGCCGGCTCGCTCGCATGCGTCCGAGCGCTTCTGGAGGGCGGAGCGTGCGCGGGTTCGATTCTCTTCCGTTCCTCTTCTCTTGGATTGAGCGGCCCGGCAGGGACCCGAACGCGGCGGACGCGACGGAGGACCGAAACACGCCCCTCCACTGGGCCGTCGCCCGGGGGTACGCGCGCCAGCCCGCCTTGCCCCGCCCCGGCCCCGGCCCGGCCCCACGCGGCCGGGCAGGGACCAGGGCGTGGGGGAGGCGCTGATCGCGGCGGCCGCCTCGACCGAAGCCCGCAACGCCAAAGGCCTCTCCGTCCGCCCCCGCCCGGCCCGCAATTAATCCATCCCGCTCTGATTCGAACCCGCTTCGAAGCCTCTGGAGATGACGGACAGCGAGAAGCTTCGGTTTGCGCTAAAGCAGGCGGCCGGTTCCCGTGACGTCATGATCTCGTACAGGTCCCGCCCCCTCCCCTCTCTTTCTTCCTTTCCTCACTCTAATATGGAAAGCAGCCACCAGCCGGCGGAGGTGGCCGCCTTCGCTCGGGCGCTGCGGGACGCGCTTCAAGCGCAGCGCATCACCGTTTGGCTCGACGAGGCGCGCCCGCGCCCGCGGCAATGCTAAGGCCGCTTAGGCTAAGAAGGGTACGCTTCGCAGATGGCGCCGAGCGGGATCGAGGCCGGCACGGAGTGGCGCAGCCGCATCGCACAAGGTGAACGGGCCCTCTAGATTCTCCCCGCCGAAATCAGAGGAGAGGGGAGCTGACGCTGCCAGGCGCGCCTGCATGCAGGGATTGACGGGGCGGCTGCGGTCGTATTCATCGCCTCGGAGCTCAGCGTCGCCTCCGACTGGTGCCGCAAGGTTTGCTCGTACCCCCGCCCCTGTGAATCGAGTACGTACCCCCTGAAGGCTGGTGGGCCGCGCAGGAGCTTGCGTACGCGCGGCAGACGGAGACGGCGATCTTCCCCGTCTGGCGCGAGAAGGCGCGCTTCCCCCCCCACTCCCACTCCCCCCCCCCCTTTCCCCCCCTCCGCCCCCTTCTCGGCTCGCTGAGCAAGGAGTTGGCCCCCCTCCCCCGCCCCGCCCTCCCCCCCGCTTCTCCCCCCCTCACTCCACCCCCTCCCCCCTCCCCCCCCGCCCCCCCCTCGGCTCGCTGAAGCGCGGACCCCCCTCCGGGCAGGTGCCGCTGGACGCCGAGCTCGAGGCCATGCTCTTCTCCCGCCAGGCGAGCCAGCGAGCCAGCGAGCGAGCGAGCGCGTAGACTAATTATAAGAAGAGAGGCCTAACGGGCTTAAGAAGCTCAAGTAGAGTAGAAGTAGAAGGCGCGCACGAGCTTAAGAGGCCCTAAATAGCTCAAGGCGCCGGCTCCCCCTCCCCCCCCCTCCTGAACTCCTCGGGACTTCGTTCGCAGTTCGTGGACTTCTCGGGGGCGCGGCCGGGCGACGCCGCCTCGTTCGCGGCGCCCCTCGCCGCCCTCGCGTCGGGCCTCCGCGACGCCCTCTTCGCCCGCCGCGGGCCCAGGACGGGGCCGGGGCCCGTCAAGCAGGAGGAGGAGGCGCCTGCTTCTTCTACTTCTGCCTCGGGGCCGCCGCCGGCGGTCGGGGGCCCGGAGTTTGTGGTGGTGCATGGCGGGGCGCACGCGGAGGCGGCGGGGCGGCTCGCGGGGCGGCTGCGGGCGGCGGGGCGGCGCGTGGTCGTGGAGGGCGAGCCGGGGCCGAGGGCGGGGCGGGCCTGGCGGGGCCGTGGGGGCGGCGGGGGCCGTCGTGGCGCTCCTCTCGGCGCGCTCGGCGGCGGCGCGGCCGCTGCGCGACGCCCTCGCCCTCGCCGAGAACCGCCGCACGCGCCTCCTGCCCCTCCTCCTCCCCGACTTCCAGCTCCCGCCCGCCCTCGCCTACAGGTCCACTTTCATTTCGCTCCGTACCCCCCTTCTCCGATCTCTGACGACGCCGTACCCCCCGCAGCTTCAGCAACTCGCTGCTGGTGGGGTTTGCCGAGAACTGCGGCCTCGACGCGGCGGCGGGGCACGTCCTCTCGCAGATGCAGGGCGCCCCGGGGGCCCCGGGGCCCCCTTCGAATTCCGGGCCTACCGGGCCCGGCGATCACGGGAAGCCCGAATTCGAAGGCGCCGGCTAGCATGCAGTGAGATGCATACGTAGTTCTAGTTAGCCTGTTGTAGTCTAATTTCTGTTATTACACGCACCGTAATGGCACCTCACACCTCGCACCGTACCTCGAGCCATGGCCAGCGCGCGCTCGAGCTAGCGCTAGCGCGCGCTCGAGCTCGAGCTCACGCGTACGCGTTCAGCGGCCGCGCGCGGGTCCGGCAGCTGCGCCTCCGGGATCCAAACCACATGCATATGCCGCGCGCAGTGCATGGCCAGCTGCCGAAGTGCGTCGACGTCGCGCGCGCGCGGCGCCAGCCGCAGCGCTAGCGGCTCGCAGCAGCTTCTCTAGATCTTGAAGAGCGTCAGCGGCTCGCAGCGCCAGCTGCAGCGGCTCTCAACTCTATCATGATCAGCTTCTCTTGAAGAGCGTCGAGCCAGCTGCAGGGCCTGACATTGCTGGCCTATTCCAGTACCCGGTCGCCAGCGCTCGCCGCTCGCCGCTCGCCGCTCGCGGCCGCTCAGCTGCGGCCAGCAGCCACAGGCAACAGCAGCTTGCCAACTCGCCGACCAGGCTAGATCGGCGTAGTTCGCCCACGCGCCCGGCGACTCAAATCGCAGCGATCCCCAGACACCTGCAAATTCCACCGATGGCGAATTCGAAGCGCTCGAGAACGTCGGCAGCGCGTGTCGAGCCCGAGGCGGGCGAATCGGCCCTGGAGCGGCTCCCCGACATCGTCCTCCTGCAGATCGCCGCGCACGTGGGCCCGCGCGCGGCGTTCGGCGTCAGCGCGCTGCGCAACGTCAGCCACAGGCTTCGCGAGATCGCCGACGCGACCGAGTGGCCGTCGCTGGAGCTCTTCGGCTCTGATGAAACCGACGAGAAGGACGCGGAGGAGGAGGGCGAGGAGGACGAGGAGGACGAGGAGGACGAGGAGGGCGAGTGGGAGGAGGCCAGCTACGGCGAGCTGGAGGAGCAGGAGCAGGAGTCGAACGCGGATGAAGAGCAGCAGCAGGAGGAGGACGAGGAGGAGGAGGAGGAGAAGGAGCAAGAGGAGCGCGTCGTCAGCGGGGGCGCGACGCGTCGGGAGACGCTCGCGGTCATGCGGCGGATCGGGCGGCGGCCGGCCGGCAGTGTCCGCCTCGCCGGTCTAGTCCTCGAGCTGCCGAGATCCGGCAGGGGACCGTGCGCGCGCCCTCGCGCGAAGCCGCCGGATCGATATCGCCGCCGCGGCGCCCCTGATCGATATCCGACCCGCGCACGCGCGCAGGGCCGGGGCCGTCGCGATCAAGCGAGACGCCCTGGCGTGCCTGCGCGCACTCTGCGGCCTCCGGAGCGTGGCCATTCGGTGCGCGGCCCTGCATGCCCCGCTCCAACGCCGACGACGCCGACGGCCGCCGCCGCCGCGCAGGTTCCGCAGGCACCCGGAGGACCCGGACGACGCGGACGTACCCCCCGACCGGGGGAGCCTCGAGGGCATGCGGGACATGCTCGCCGAGGCCTTCCGCGGCGTGCACGGCCCGGGATGGAGCCCGCAGCCCGTGGACGTGGGCGACATCCAGGCCCGCGTGGCGGGAAAGGCGCACGCGCTCGTGGCGGGCCTGCTGGGCGCCCTGGTCCCCTTCGCCCCGACCCTTGAGGTCCTGGCCCTCGGCCTCGAGTCGCTCACGCCTGCCCCCGCGCCCGGTGCGCCCCGCCCGCCCCGACTAAATAAAATAAGTTGAAAATGTTAACTCTACAATCATATGCATATCTTTAGAATAAAAACCAGTTAACAAAGGAGCCTTCGCCCTGCCCCTCTCTCTTACGCGATCGCCATCGCGGCGCGGCGGCAGGGAGCCGGCACTTAGAATAAAAACCAGAATCATTGATATCTTTAGAATAAAAACCAGTTAACAAAGGCGCCCGCCCGCCTTCCTTCCTTCCCCTTCGCCCTGCTCATTCTTACCCTCTGTAGGGAGCCGGCACTGGGAAGCGATCCTGGGCGGATTCGCGCGCCTCGGCCGCCTCACCTCTTTGGACGTCTCCCGCTGCTTCCAGCTGGACCGGGCGGCCGCCCCCTTCCTCTACGCTTTGGGGGACCGGCTCCCTGGCCTGAGGGCCCTGGGGGCGGCTCTGGACATCGAGGGGGACCACGAGCACACGGAGGTCTCGCAGGCGTTCGTGGGGGGCATGCCGGCCCACTTCCCCCTCCTCGAGGTAGGGTCTTTTTTTCTCTCTTTCTCGGGGCTAGGGCACGTACCAGCCAAAGCTCCCGCTAGCTATAGCGCTGACTGGGTACCAACCAAGCGTCTGCTAGCGACACCAGTCGGATCTTTCCCGAGGCTAGGGCACATACCAACCTACCTTCGGCTAGCGCTGACTTGTTTCGCAGGAGATCCGCATCCGCGACCTCGAAAAGTTGTCCGGCGAGCCTACCTTCTCGTACCTCCGGCTCGGCTCGTTCCCGCGCCTCCGCAGGCTCGGTGCGCACGTGTACCCCCCGCGCGCGCCGCTCTCCGGACTAGATTTTAGATGAGAGAGGCAGTGGAGAGCACTACTAGCCTAGTAGTAGGCGTGCCTTCGGAAGCGGGCGGTGTCCCGCGCGCGCCGCTCCCCTATCCTGAGCGCCGCCGCCTGCGCCGCCAGCCATCGAGTACCCGAGGGGCGGGCGCCACGCGTACCTGGAGCCCGTCGTGGAGGACGTCGAGAAGCGGCCGGAGGGCTCGCCCCCGCTCGAGTCCGTCTCGTTCCTCTCGCGGGCGGGGCCCATCTCGTGGCCCTTCAACGTCGAAGACCTGGGCCGCCTGGTACCCCCCCGGAATTTGATCCCGCCCTATCTCAAGCTTCCTAGACCCCCCACCCTCTCTTAAGCTTCTGTCCTCTCACGCGCGCGCACCCCCGCGACCGCAGCCCTCGCTCCAGTCGCTCGAGCTCGGGATCGAGGGGGGTACGATGGAGGGCCGCGGGCTCCGCGAGGCGGACCCGATCGAGCTCGAGGGCCTCGCCGAGGGCCTCTCGTCCCTCCCGCAGGGCCTGAGGCGCCTCTCCCTCGCCCTCACGGGCCTCAAGGGCCTGGACTTCTCCTCCTTCCTCCCGCGGCTCACGAGCCTCGAGGAGTTCAACCTTCATCTCAGCGGGAAGGAGAAGCGCCTTACCGCCAACCGCGAGTCACTCGCCGCCGCCCTCGCCGCCCTCCTCCTCCCCTCCTCCTCCTCCTCCTCCCTCCGCTCCTTCTCCTTCGTCAACGTCGTCTACACCGGGGCCCCCGCCGCCCCCGACAAGGACGGGACGCTGGTCCTCCTCCGCGCCGCGGCCCCCGTGCTCGTCCGCTACGGCTCCAGCGGGCGCGACATCGTTCGGGAGGAGGCCGAGCTGCTCGCCGCGTGCCCCAAGCTACGGGCCCTCTCCCTCTTCCCCCCCCGGGAGTACGACCGGTCGCCCGCGAAGCTGGCGGCGCGCCTCGCGGCCCTCGCCCCCCTGGCCGCCCTCCAATCCCGTACCCCCCCTTCCCCCGAGTCCCACGAGGTCTTCACGGACGAGGAGGAGGGGTACACGGACTTCTCCAAGGGGCTCGCGGAGGCGCTGCCCGGCTGGCGCGTCGCGCGGGCCGGCTGGGCCCAATGGCCCTCCTTCCGCAGCGGCGCGGGCCCCCGCGAGTGATATCCATGAGCGCCTGAAGGCACCGTACAGTCCCGTACCCCTCCCGCTTTCTCCGCCCTCGCTCACTGTGCCCCCGCAGGCGCTCGCGTAACTCGGGCCGGGGTGCCCGTGCACGTCGCCGGGCGGGGCCCCGGCCTCCGGACCCGCCGCCCTCTCGCCGGCGCCCTTCCCGCCCGCCTCGCCCGATGCGCCCGATCGCGAGCCAGCCCCCGAGCCACCCGAATCAGATTATAGGCTGTGTTTTTAGAGGTTCTGCTGTGTTTGATCATGCCATGATCATGACATGCACGCGGCAGCAACCTGAAGGCGCCCCGGGCGGAGCTCGAGGCTGCAGCCAGAGCCCTCAATAGCAAGCTTGAGCTTGATTATAAGCTTGCGCATTGCAAGTCGCGATCGGGCAGTCCGCGCGCGCGCGCGGCCGGCGCCCAGCCGCGGCGCCGCCCGCGCCCTCGCCCGATCGCGAGTCCGCCGCGCGAAGCACCTGCGGCAGCGCGCTCCGCACCGCCTTGCAAAATTGAAGACTCGGAAGCCGACGTACGCGCCGGCGACGTCGAAAACCGTCGGCTGAGGGAGCGATCCGTCGCGCTGCATGGCCATGGCTGACAAGCTTAAGCTGCCCGGGACCAGAGCTGGACACGGCAAAAAGCTTAAGGAGCCCCGGGCAGGGCAGAGGCGGGCAAAAGTGCGCCTGCCGGGACTCGAACCCGGGTCTCTTCGATGGCAACGAAGTATTCTACCCCTAGACCACAAGCGCTGATGAAAACTCGAAACTCCTGCCCCGGCCGGAGCCGACTGCGCCGGGGGTACGGCGGGCGACTCAATTGCAACTATCCGCATGTCAGGCCCCGCGGCCGGCTCCGGCCGCGCCGGCCGCCGACGCGGTATTCCAAGCTCCGGAGGCTCGATGCTCGCCAAATCTTCTGCAGCTGCGCATGTCAGGCCCCGCGCCGGGCCCGCGGCCGCGGCCGGCTCGAGCTCCGGCCGGCCGCCGACGTGGCCCACGCGGGTTCCAAGGAATCAAGCTCGATGCTCGCCGAATCGAACTCTCGGCGGCTGCCGGGCTACCGGCTGCGCTTGCGCGCGGCGCGCGCCGGCCGCCGGGGCGCGCCGGCAGGCCGGCAGGCCGGCAGGCCGCCGACGCGGATCATGCCCATCATCGGATCATGATCAGGCGCCTGAATCACCTGCTTAGCCCCGGCCGCTAGCTATAGCTACGCAGCCCGCGCGCCGTCGCCCGCCGGCATGCCATGGCCATGATGCGATCGAACCTATAGCTAGCTTTAGGCCTGCAGCTGCGATCGAGCAGGCAACCCGCGGCCGAGGAGGCAGACGCTGCCGCGGCGCGCGGCCGCTAATTATAAAGCTAGACCGGCCGCGGCAGCGAGCTCGAGGCAGCCGCAGCCGCATGCGCAGCTGCAGCAGCAGGCGCGGTGGCCAGGCTAGCGCTCGGCGGGCGGCGGCGCGGCTCGCCGGGCGGGGCGGCTCCCCGGAGGCGTCGCGCGCGGGTGGCGGTGCAGCTCGCTGGGTGGGCCGGGGCGGAGGCGCCGCGGGCGGCGGCGCGGCTCGCCGGGCGGGGCGGAGGCGCGGCGGGCGGCGGCGCGGCTCGCCGGGCGGGGCGGAGGCGCGGCGGGCGGCGGCGCGGCTCGCCGGCGGGGCGGCTCCCCGGAGGCGTCGCGCGCGGGTGGCGGTGCAGCTCGCTGGGTGGGCCGGGGCGGAGGCGCCGCGGGCGGCGGCGCGGCTCGCCGGGCGGGGCGGAGGCGCGGCGGGCGGCGGCGCGGCTCGCCGGGCGGGGCGGAGGCGCGGCGGGCGGCGGCGCGGCTCGCCGGGCGGGGCGGCTCCCCCGGAGGCGTCGCGCGCGGGTGGCGGTGCAGCTCGCTGGGTGGGCCGGGGCGGAGGCGCCGCGGGCGGCGGCGCGGCTCGCCGGGCGGGGCGGAGGCGCGGCGGGCGGCGGCGCGGCTCGCCGGGCGGGCGGAGGCCCGGCGGGCGGCGGCGGGGCTCGCCGGGCGGGGCGCTTCTAGACCTCTAGATCTCCCCCAGCCCTCGGGACGGGTACGGTGAGCCGGCGGAGAGGCCGCGCTCGCGATCGCGAATTCGAAGAATCGATCTTGCTAGAGTCTTTGGCTATCGAAGTCGACGGCCGTCTCGTCCCGCAGGCTTTGGAGTTCAAGCCACCTGGAAGCTTCGAGGCCCGCCCCGCCCCGCCCCCGCCCCCCTATAAGCTAGCTAAGACTAAGACTTGCCCGGGTGAGCGCTAGCTGCAGCCTGCATGCGTGTTCTTTCTTTGTTAATTTAGACCCCGCCCGGCCTTGCACATCTTGAGACGAGCGGGGGGCGGGGGCGAGCCGAAGACTTATTTGCAATTGATTGATGTCAAAATCAACAGCTGCGCATGCACTACAAGTACTAGTATAGCGCAGCTAGCTCTAGCAATAGTTATTCAGCTCAGAAAATATTTATATTCGATGTAGAGGTACGTATACTAATGAAAACAAAGTTGAGCTTGCGAGTCGATCGATATCCCTTTGCTGCATGAGCCTGCAAATGCATTGTCGGTCTAGATCTAGCTATATAGCTCTCTATACACTTATACGTATATATACGTATAAATATATAAGAAGTCGTAAGAATGTACTTATGTATACGTACATGTATAGCTATAGATATCGATGGCGAATCGATTCGAAAGCGCCGTGGCGCGGCGCGGGAGAACAATATTAATATTGTTCTCTATGATGCAAATCGAAGAACGAAACTTGAAAAGAAAGCTCTAAGCTCTAAGGTGAAGGATGAAGGACGCGCGAATTCGAAGCCCTGTATATGGAGCTCGAGGCTATGGTACGCTGACCTCATGATCACGAGTCGACGTCATGATAAACGATCACGAAGGACGGGCACGTCGACGTCCTGCCCGCTGTCGACGTCGCGAGCCGTTGAGCCCGATCGCGATCGCGAGCTCGACGGAGCTCGAGCCCGGCGAGGCTATGCATATGGTACGCTGACCTCATGATCACGAGTCATGACAAACGATGACGAAGGACGGGCCCGGGCACGTCCTGCACCGTTAGGCTGCCCGCTGTCGACCGTCGGACGTCCGATTACGGCCGCGAGCCGTTGAGCCCGATGATGGCCCCGGTCGCGGGCTCGGCGTGGAGGTCGTATATATATATGCATGGGGATCCGGAGGGATCGGAGGAGCAACTGCAAGCGCCGGCGAGCCTCGGAGCCCGGCAGCGCTTGCTCGATCGGCGTGGACGGATGGATAGAGGAGGCCTCGGGGGAGGGGCTCGAGGAGGGTCGGGCTCCAAGTCTGCAGGCTCGCTCGAGCTCGAGCTCGAGCTCGAGCTCGAGCTCGAGCTCGAGCCGGGCCGGCGGCCCGGCGGGGATATGTACATGTTCATGTGTGTAGCTATCCGGGTCCAGACTGGGTCGCCAGCTCCGGCCATGCCAGCCGGCCTGGCGGGCCGGGCCGGAGCGCGCGCGGGAGCGGCCCGGCGGGATCCGGAGCCCGAGCCGTTCATCATGAGCTGGAGGAGTCACAAGAAGGGGAAGGGGGGCCCCGATCGCGATCGCGAGGAGGATTGGCGGGCCCGGGGTCGGTTGTATGTGCACGGGATTGGAGCCGAAGGAAAGAAAGGGAAGAAAAGAAAAGGAATTCGAAGGAAAGAAGAAGGGAAAGCGCTGCAAGCTGGGCGCCGATGCTGCTGGATCGCTGGCGCTGGCGCCGGTTCAGCGAAGGGTCCAGCTGCGAACAGAGAGAGACTTCAGTATGAGCTTGAGCTTGAATAAGAAGAATTCTAAAAAGAATGGCGAGCTCAAGAACAGCAGGATGACGCACCACGTGCATGCAAAAGCGCCTTCTCGGAAGACGCGGGGCGAGGGGCGGAGATCTGAGGCCGAGAGGCCTGCTCGCGCTCAGCGGGCGGAGTTTGCACCTCCCGGCGCCGGCGCCGCGGCCGGGGCCGGCGCCGTGCCTGCACCCGCATGCATGTGGGGCTCGAGCTCGAGGCCAGGGATGTGATAAGCTGCAGCTGGCGGCGCGCGGCGCTTTCGGCGCGACGTCGACCCCGCGGTACCAGCTGCAGATGCGCCCGCCGGGAGCTCAAGCGCGATGGGCGGCGGGTGTACATGCATATGTGAGCTCGAGGCTGCGGCGACGGGCGCGGCAGCGGCCGCGGCAGCGGCCGTGGGCGACCGCGACGTCGACTGCGGCTGCGGCTGCGGCCCGGAGCTCGGAGCTGGCTCCGCGTCCCGCGCCGGCGCCGGCGCCGCAGCGCTGCGGGCCGGGCTGCAGCTGGCGCTGGCGCCGGCGCTGGCCGTGGAGGAGGCGCCGCCGGGCTGCAGCTGGCCGGAGCCGTGCTCCGGACCCGCCGGCGTTGACCCCGAGCTCGAGACCGGGCCGGGCTCGAGCTCGAGTTCGCCGTACGCGTCCGCCTCGGGCGCGGGGGCGACGGAGGTGGTGGCAAGCAGCGGCGGTGGCTCCGGCTCCTGCGTGAACGTTCGCAATGAGCGAATGCGATAAATGTGCAGAGAGCACATCTAGCTATAGCTATAGATATCGATCAGATGGCTTTGCGCTGCCTGGCCATGGCCATGGGGCGCGCGCGCGCACCTGATCATGATCATGATCATGATCGATATCCGGCGGCATGCGAGGCTGGCCCTGGCGCCGGCCCAGCGTCTGGCCGCGACCGACGCCCTCGAGCTCGCGATCGCGATCGCCCGTGCACGTGCCGCGAGGGGGGCGCCGGCGCGCTGGCGCTGAGATCGCGATCGGATCCGGATCGGGCTTCGAATTCGCGATTGCTGTCGGCTTCGAATCCGACCGATCGATATCGCGATCGACGTCCCGATCGCGACGTCCGCGCGAGTGCTGCTGCCGCGCCACCGGTACCGCCGCCGCCGAGGGCGGCGGTCGGCGCGGCGGCCCCGCGACGGCACCCGCGCCGTCACTGACTGCACCAAGCGGACGGGCTCTGGATCCGGGTCCGCCGGCGCCGGCGCCGCGGCATATGCACATGTGCACGCATGCACGGCCGGCGCCAAGCGAGCCTCTCGATCCATAGCCATGGCCAGCCGCACCTGCAAGTCGCGCGCGCCGATCGATAGTTAGCTATATAGCTATAGGTTAGGTTAATGAAACGTTAACGTTGCATTGGAGGCGACGGGGCCCAAGGCTGCCGCGTGCGGCGCCGAGGCGCTGTGTGCTGCACCTGTCCGTGGCCCAAATGTAGATCCGGAGGGCTAGCCACCTGCACGCTGGGGCTGTAGCTGTAGCTAAAGCCAGAGCTCGAGCTGCAGCTGGTCGCGTGCGCGCTTGTCAGGACCATCGGGCTGCAGTAGCTGTAGCTGGAGCTCGAGCTGGGGAGGAAGAAGGAGGCAGAGGGGCCCGGGGCGCCGGCGGATCCGGAGATCTAGAGCCAACGTTAACGTTGGCGTTCACGTTGCAGAATTCGAACCCATGCTGCGCCGGACGCGTTTACGTTAGCGGGAAGCTTAAGTTTAAGCTTGTAATTATAATTGAGGCGAATCAGCTGAAGAATGGGCAGGGTCGGAGAAATGCACAACGTTATAATTACGTTAACATGAACGTTCGTGCATGTGTCGCACCTGCAGTCGGCCTGCATGCGCAGGTGGGAAGGGAGGGCCTGCCGCGTTGAATCCATGCACCATATGGCGAGTGGCGGCAGCGGCTGGGGCCGTGGGGAGCGGCCGCGGCCTCCACTGCAGGTGCTCGCGCACGCGGGCGCTGAGAGTCGACATCGACGGCGCGACCGAGGTCGCCGGGGCTGGCGCCGGCGCCGGCCACGGCGCAGGCTGGGCGTGTACATATGCACACGTCCCGGCGGCCGCCCGACCTTGATCATGATCATGATCATGAAGACGCAGCTGACCAAGAATGTGGAACCCAGCTGCATGCGCAGCTGCGGCCGCCCCCTCTCCTTCCGGGTCCACCCCCGCCGGAGCTTCCTGGATGCAGCTCGCGATCGTCGATGTCTCCGCTTTGGTGCCCTCCGAGTGCGAGAAGCTGGGGATCCCGTGTTCCTCCGCGGCGCCGGCTGCACGTGCACCCGTCCACGGCCAGCAGCTGCGGCTGCCCGCGGCCCCGGCCGCGCCCGCGGTACCGGTAACGAGTGTTCGCCGCAACGAGCTCGAGATAAGATGCAGATATTTAAATGTAAGCGCCGCGGACGCCGGCGGCCGCATGCTTAGATAATTATGTGCGCATGCGCACCTGCATCGCGATCGGCTCGAGGTAGAAGAAGCCCAGCGGTCCCTGCAGCTGCGCCTGCAGCCGCGCCTGCATTCGCGCGAGCTCGCCATGGCCATCGATCCCGATCGCGAGCGGCGTCGGCGCCAATGTCCCCTGCGGCGCGCCTCCGGATCCGGACGTCGATCCGGATCCCGCCACGGCCGCGGATTGCAATTGATCGTGGTCATCACCGCGTTCATGATCAGGAACTCCCCGCTGGTTCGACTCCGCATGCGGCGCAGCCTGCGTGTACGTATACGCGCGCGACGCCCGTCAGATTAAACTCGAGCTCGAATTTCACAACGTGCACCCGTGCATGCACGTTTAAGCTTAATATAAGGGACGATCGAACGCACCCCCGAGTTGTACACCTCGCGAGCGACGTCGCGATCGATATCGGGCGCGTACGTATACGGGGCCTCGAGCTCGAGCTCGAGCTCGGGGAGCAGCTGCAGTCCATGGAGATCGAGAGAGCCCGACGTGTCCATTGCAATTGGCCAGCTGCAGGTATCCTCCGCGGTCGAATCCGGCGGCGGGAAGCTTGAAGCGCACGCGGCTCCGGTGCCGCGGCCGGCGCCCGCCGCGGCGCGGAGCTGATCATGAATTCGATGCTGCTTCATGTTCAGCGCCAGCTGCAGCTGCGGGTCCAGTTCGTCGCCGCCGAGATCGCGATCCCGACCGCCATCGATGTCCAGGCCCAAGTCGAGGTCGGGCTCGAGCTCTAGATTTAGATCCATGTCGACCTCCTGCAGCTGCCCCTGCGATCCGTACACGTAGGCCCCTTCGAATTCGAATTCCGCGTTGTCTCTGCGAGGTCCCGGGCCGGGCCGGGCGTTAGCTGCGGGCACGGACGAGCCTCGCGATCGAATGCGAATGTAAATGCGCCGATCGGGGATCTAGATCTAGATCTAGAGCGGAGGGCGGGGGCTCACTCAAGCTCCATCGGCCTGCCACGCTTGAGACTGGCCGCGCTGACGGGGGCCTGCGTGTGGCGATCGCGATCGTGGGAGATCCCGCGCGGCCGGACGTCGACTCCGGATCCGTCGCCAGCGCTAGCCGCACTTGCAGCCGCAAATGGAGCGAGCGTTTCGAAAGCGTCCGTAGGCGAGTCCGAAGGCGCTGCTGACGGTGCGCCATGCGCATTCCCGTGCTCTTCAATTTCTAAGGCTACACCCGCCGGGACCGCGGCCGGTAGAAAGGCAGGTGCCGGCCGGCGCCGGCGCCGGCAACAACGGCCGCGGCTGCTGCTGCTGCTGCTGCTGCTGCTGCTGCTGCTGCTGCTGCTGCTGCTGCTGCTGCTGCAGTCCACGCGCCGAAGACTCGCGGCGCGAGCGGGCGCGGCCACTCTGCCCTTTCCCCGAATCCCGTGAGTTCATGGTGGTTTCCGATATCGATGGGATCCTTGGGTCGTCAATCCGACTCGTTTGCTTGAACGCTGACCTGGTGCATGCAAAAAGCAGGTCAACGTTTACGTCAAGCGCCTGGCCATGGCGGGCTGCGCGCGTGGCTCGAGCTCACCGACCTCAAAAACATTCCATGATTATGATCCAGGTGTCCGGAATATGGCCCGACCATTAATATCCCTTCTGCCGACCGGAATTTCATGTCGGCTGGGAGAAGTGAACGCTAAGGTGATCATGATTGCACCTAGGCCTTTTTCTGCATACCTTTACTCGCGTATCCAAAGGCAGAAGTCGGCTGCGCGCGGCGCCAATTGCAATTGCAATGTCGCGAGCTCCGCAGGCTGCAGCGAATTCGGATCTAAGATGCACAGG
Source organism: Cyanophora paradoxa (assembly GCA_004431415.1). NCBI lineage: Eukaryota > Glaucocystophyceae > Cyanophorales > Cyanophoraceae > Cyanophora > Cyanophora paradoxa. The sequence continues at coordinate 114,363 of QPMI01000679.1, forward strand.
CGCCGAAAATGAAAGGGATTAATATTGAGGCGAATCACGCACGGAGGTCGTGTTTGCTTCCTTGCTGGAGCCCGACTGGTCATGAACGATGGGCACCGATATCCATTGCCATGGTGCACGTGATGCGAGGAGTTGGCCACTTGTGCAGATGGACCACGGCTGGGCGCGGCCTCAAGCTCCAGATCTCCTGATACCGTCGATCGCGATATCGCAACCGTGGCCATGACCGGCTATGAATTCGGAGTGAATGCTGCACTGCTTCGAATCCACAAACTAATTATAAAGATGCTCGCGATCGGTCGGCCTGCAGCTGGCCATGGGCGCGCATATCTGGATAAACGGGACGTCAATATATATACGTATATACGTGTGCCGCATGCGCAGCACTGCGCATGCGGATCCGGATACCTTGTGCATGGTAGATTCGAATTCAACAATAACGGTTACCTTGAGACGACGTCGACCACGTGTACGTGCACAGCAGAGGCAGAGTCTAGTTCTCCCGCGCTGTGCACGTGGCAACGTCAACCGCAATCGTCGACGTCAGTCCTGCAGAGAGACGCGTGCACGTGCAGACACGATTGCAAAGAACGCGAACCTAGGCCTGTGGTCGCACACGATCTAGGCGCGGTAGGCCTATAGCTAGAGGTCGCGATTGCAATCAGTTCTTGCAATTGATTAATTGCAAAGCGGAAGGCCCGTCCGCGCGGAGGCCAGGTGCACGGCGGATGCCGAATCCCACGGACTATATATGGCCAGCTGCAGTATACTCGTGAGTGCTGCACGACGTGGAACGATCCAACATGTAGCTGCAGGCGCTGCTAGCTATAGGCGTTGCGCTCCATTTTGCAATTTGCTAATTGCATTCGAAATTCTAGATCTTAGGCCGCAACCGAGACCGTCGGACGTGTCATGGCCTTTCAGTTCGAATATCAAGGACTCCTAGGTCTAATGGTATACGTAACCATGAACTTCGGAAGGATCATGCAAGCTGCAGCTACAGCTGCAGCTGTGAGCTGGCGAGAAGCGGGCTGTACATGTGACCGGCACTCCAGCTATAGATCTGCAGCTGGTACGGTTCCATACGCGCGGCGATTGCAAGACCGATGATCGATCGCGGGCAATTGCAATCGATATCGCGAGCCGAGCCGATCGCGACTAGGCGATTCCGAAGTTCCAACCGCAGCGACTGATCCTGCAGCTGACACCGACGTTGACCGACGCCGAGCTCAGCGGCTCGACTCTCTCGGAGAGCTCGTGGTCGGGCGCGACGCGCAACGCCGTACTACGTGCGCCTGCGTATACGTATACGTATATATACGCGTGGCGCTGCTGGCGCACTGCGGGAGCTTACCGTAGTACAGCTGGAAGAATTTTACTACTCAGTTAATATTAATTCCACTGTCCGTTCCCACAGTCGAGCTGGGCCACAGATCTATAGCTAGCTGGCTCTGCAGACTCTGACTGAGATCATCATCAGCAGGCTGACAGCAGCAGATGTGCTGTAAACGGTAGACTCCCACAGGGGTAGCCCACCAAACTCGATTATTCACGCTGTTTTGCTTCATAAATTCACGCGCAATTTTAATTTAAATCTCTACGTGAGATCGACATGCATATATATATACACGTGGTATATATATGATGATGACAATTAATATTGATATATATTTGATCTGATCGATATATCGCGATCGATTAATTTGAATTTCGACAACCGGCCATGCAGCGCCCGGCGGCCGCGCGCGGGCCCGGCGGCCGGCCGAACGGCGACGGGCCGCGGCGACGGCGCCGGCGGCGCGGCAGTGCGGCGGCACTGCGGCATGTGCGGCGGGCCGCATCATGGGCCGATTCATGGCCCGCATGGCTTAAAATAGCCTTTCCTAACCCTAGGCCCTAGCTAGTAGCTAGTACTACGGTATAGAGTCCTATAGACGTTGCACTTGGCAAGTTCAATGGCAACTTGGCAATGCTACCTTGGTAGACGTCACGTCAGTGACGTCACTGAGTCAGCGTCACGTCACGGCGTTGTTGTACCGGTCGCTGCAGCTGACTCAGTGAGGCCGTTGCAATTGCCTCCATGGCCAACTCTCAAGAGTCCGCCGCGCCGGTCTAGATCTAGATCTCTGACGGCGACTCGTCGGCGAGGCCTACATTGTTATATAGGCTACATGGCTATATATATGATGATCGGATCGCTCATCATCATCCGAATGATCGGATGATCCTGGGCCTGCATATTTATGCACATGCTACAGTGATATCGATCATGATCATGAACGGGCCCGGCCCGGCCGCGCGCGGGGTCAGATCTACTAGGCTAAATGGGGCCGCGCCGGCCGGGCCCATTGCCCACGCCAGCCTGGCAGGCCGGCGCCGGCCGCGCCGCGCGACCGCGTCGGACGTAAACGACCGTCAGAAGACTAGCTATAGCTAGTACTAGTACCGTAGTAGTACTGCGGAGCCGGCTCGAATTTGCCTCGAAAACCTACGCGAATCTGACCGGCGATCGCTTGCGCAGGAGCTGCTTCAAGTTCGTCGCACCAGCCAACGCCAACGCCTGCAGTGCGTGCCCGCCTCCCGTAGCGCTGCGAGCTTGCTCGCATAGAGATTCTCTATTCAATTGGATCGCTAGATCTGCCCCGCGCATAGAGCCTTCTCATTGCTCGGCGATCGCTTTGTGTTCGGCGCCATACCCAGCGAGTCCGACCTCTAACAAAGAGCTGCTGGGCCGGCGATCGCTTCTGGGTTCTCAGTTCTAACGGTCGCCGCGGGCTTGACGTCCACCGCCTTCTCATTGGCCAAGCGATCGCTGCTTTTCGGTGTCTTATGCCCGACTGCGCAGCATGTCGACCCCAGGAGCACACTCTTTGGGGAGGAAGAGATGGAGTGGACCTCCAGCTCATCTCCCAACCCCCTTCTGGCGGGCCGCGCGGCGGGTGGTGGCCTCGTGGGCGGCCTCGGGGGCGGCTCCGGCCTTGAGCTTGTCCCCGCCCCTCCCCCTCCCCCGGGCCCCGCCCCTCCCCCGGCCCCGCCCCTCCCCCGGGCCCGTCCCTCCCCCGGGCCCGCCCCTCCCCCGGGCCCGTCCCTCCCCCGGCCCCGCCCTCCCCCGGGCCCGCCCCTCCCCCGGGCCCGCCCCTCCCCCGGCCCGCCCTCCCCCCGCCCCCCCCTCCTGGGCGCCGATGCTGCTGGATCGCTGGCGCTGGCGCCGGTTCAGCGAAGGGTCCAGCTGCGAACAGAGAGAGACTTCAGTATGAGCTTGAGCTTGAATAAGAAGAATTCTAAAAAGAATGGCGAGCTCAAGAACAGCAGGATGACGCACCACGTGCATGCAAAAGCGCCTTCTCGGAAGACGCGGGGCGAGGGGCGGAGATCTGAGGCCGAGAGGCCTGCTCGCGCTCAGCGGGCGGAGTTTGCACCTCCCGGCGCCGGCGCCGCGGCCGGGGCCGGCGCCGTGCCTGCACCCGCATGCATGTGGGGCTCGAGCTCGAGGCCAGGGATGTGATAAGCTGCAGCTGGCGGCGCGCGGCGCTTTCGGCGCGACGTCGACCCCGCGGTACCAGCTGCAGATGCGCCCGCCGGGAGCTCAAGCGCGATGGGCGGCGGGTGTACATGCATATGTGAGCTCGAGGCTGCGGCGACGGGCGCGGCAGCGGCCGCGGCAGCGGCCGTGGGCGACCGCGACGTCGACTGCGGCTGCGGCTGCGGCCCGGAGCTCGGAGCTGGCTCCGCGTCCCGCGCCGGCGCCGGCGCCGCAGCGCTGCGGGCCGGGCTGCAGCTGGCGCTGGCGCCGGCGCTGGCCGTGGAGGAGGCGCCGCCGGGCTGCAGCTGGCCGGAGCCGTGCTCCGGACCCGCCGGCGTTGACCCCGAGCTCGAGACCGGGCCGGGCTCGAGCTCGAGTTCGCCGTACGCGTCCGCCTCGGGCGCGGGGGCGACGGAGGTGGTGGCAAGCAGCGGCGGTGGCTCCGGCTCCTGCGTGAACGTTCGCAATGAGCGAATGCGATAAATGTGCAGAGAGCACATCTAGCTATAGCTATAGATATCGATCAGATGGCTTTGCGCTGCCTGGCCATGGCCATGGGCGCGCGCGCGCACCTGATCATGATCATGATCATGATCGATATCCGGCGGCATGCGAGGCTGGCCCTGGCGCCGGCCCAGCGTCTGGCCGCGACCGACGCCCTCGAGCTCGCGATCGCGATCGCCCGTGCACGTGCCGCGAGGGGGGCGCCGGCGCGCTGGCGCTGAGATCGCGATCGGATCCGGATCGGGCTTCGAATTCGCGATTGCTGTCGGCTTCGAATCCGACCGATCGATATCGCGATCGACGTCCCGATCGCGACGTCCGCGCGAGTGCTGCTGCCGCGCCACCGGTACCGCCGCCGCCGAGGGCGGCGGTCGGCGCGGGCGGCCCCGCGACGGCACCCGCGCCGTCACTGACTGCACCAAGCGGACGGGCTCTGGATCCGGGTCCGCCGGCGCCGGCGCCGCGGCATATGCACATGTGCACGCATGCACGGCCGGCGCCAAGCGAGCCTCTCGATCCATAGCCATGGCCAGCCGCACCTGCAAGTCGCGCGCGCCGATCGATAGTTAGCTATATAGCTATAGGTTAGGTTAATGAAACGTTAACGTTGCATTGGAGGCGACGGGGCCCAAGGCTGCCGCGTGCGGCGCCGAGGCGCTGTGTGCTGCACCTGTCCGTGGCCCAAATGTAGATCCGGAGGGCTAGCCACCTGCACGCTGGGGCTGTAGCTGTAGCTAAAGCCAGAGCTCGAGCTGCAGCTGGTCGCGTGCGCGCTTGTCAGGACCATCGGGCTGCAGTAGCTGTAGCTGGAGCTCGAGCTGGGGGAGGAAGAAGGAGGCAGAGGGGCCCGGGGCGCCGGCGGATCCGGAGATCTAGAGCCAACGTTAACGTTGGCGTTCACGTTGCAGAATTCGAACCCATGCTGCGCCGGACGCGTTTACGTTAGCGGGAAGCTTAAGTTTAAGCTTGTAATTATAATTGAGGCGAATCAGCTGAAGAATGGGCAGGGTCGGAGAAATGCACAACGTTATAATTACGTTAACATGAACGTTCGTGCATGTGTCGCACCTGCAGTCGGCCTGCATGCGCAGGTGGGAAGGGAGGGCCTGCCGCGTTGAATCCATGCACCATATGGCGAGTGGCGGCAGCGGCTGGGGCCGTGGGGAGCGGCCGCGGCCTCCACTGCAGGTGCTCGCGCACGCGGGCGCTGAGAGTCGACATCGACGGCGCGACCGAGGTCGCCGGGGCTGGCGCCGGCGCCGGCCACGGCGCAGGCTGGGCGTGTACATATGCACACGTCCCGGCGGCCGCCCGACCTTGATCATGATCATGATCATGAAGACGCAGCTGACCAAGAATGTGGAACCCAGCTGCATGCGCAGCTGCGGCCGCCCCCTCTCCTTCCGGGTCCACCCCCGCCGGAGCTTCCTGGATGCAGCTCGCGATCGTCGATGTCTCCGCTTTGGTGCCCTCCGAGTGCGAGAAGCTGGGGATCCCGTGTTCCTCCGCGGCGCCGGCTGCACGTGCACCCGTCCACGGCCAGCAGCTGCGGCTGCCCGCGGCCCCGGCCGCGCCCGCGGTACCGGTAACGAGTGTTCGCCGCAACGAGCTCGAGATAAGATGCAGATATTTAAATGTAAGCGCCGCGGACGCCGGCGGCCGCATGCTTAGATAATTATGTGCGCATGCGCACCTGCATCGCGATCGGCTCGAGGTAGAAGAAGCCCAGCGGTCCCTGCAGCTGCGCCTGCAGCCGCGCCTGCATTCGCGCGAGCTCGCCATGGCCATCGATCCCGATCGCGAGCGGCGTCGGCGCCAATGTCCCCTGCGGCGCGCCTCCGGATCCGGACGTCGATCCGGATCCCGCCACGGCCGCGGATTGCAATTGATCGTGGTCATCACCGCGTTCATGATCAGGAACTCCCCGCTGGTTCGACTCCGCATGCGGCGCAGCCTGCGTGTACGTATACGCGCGCGACGCCCGTCAGATTAAACTCGAGCTCGAATTTCACAACGTGCACCCGTGCATGCACGTTTAAGCTTAATATAAGGGACGATCGAACGCACCCCCGAGTTGTACACCTCGCGAGCGACGTCGCGATCGATATCGGGCGCGTACGTATACGGGGCCTCGAGCTCGAGCTCGAGCTCGGGGAGCAGCTGCAGTCCATGGAGATCGAGAGAGCCCGACGTGTCCATTGCAATTGGCCAGCTGCAGGTATCCTCCGCGGTCGAATCCGGCGGCGGGAAGCTTGAAGCGCACGCGGCTCCGGTGCCGCGGCCGGCGCCCGCCGCGGCGCGGAGCTGATCATGAATTCGATGCTGCTTCATGTTCAGCGCCAGCTGCAGCTGCGGGTCCAGTTCGTCGCCGCCGAGATCGCGATCCCGACCGCCATCGATGTCCAGGCCCAAGTCGAGGTCGGGCTCGAGCTCTAGATTTAGATCCATGTCGACCTCCTGCAGCTGCCCCTGCGATCCGTACACGTAGGCCCCTTCGAATTCGAATTCCGCGTTGTCTCTGCGAGGTCCCGGGCCGGGCCGGGCGTTAGCTGCGGGCACGGACGAGCCTCGCGATCGAATGCGAATGTAAATGCGCCGATCGGGGATCTAGATCTAGATCTAGAGCGGAGGGCGGGGGCTCACTCAAGCTCCATCGGCCTGCCACGCTTGAGACTGGCCGCGCTGACGGGGGCCTGCGTGTGGCGATCGCGATCGTGGGAGATCCCGCGCGGCCGGACGTCGACTCCGGATCCGTCGCCAGCGCTAGCCGCACTTGCAGCCGCAAATGGAGCGAGCGTTTCGAAAGCGTCCGTAGGCGAGTCCGAAGGCGCTGCTGACGGTGCGCCATGCGCATTCCCGTGCTCTTCAATTTCTAAGGCTACACCCGCCGGACCGCGGCCGGTAGAAAGGCAGGTGCCGGCCGGCGCCGGCGCCGGCAACAACGGCCGCGGCTGCTGCTGCTGCTGCTGCTGCTGCTGCTGCTGCTGCTGCTGCTGCTGCTGCTGCTGCTGCAGTCCACGCGCCGAAGACTCGCGGCGCGAGCGGGCGCGGCCACTCTGCCCTTTCCCCGAATCCCGTGAGTTCATGGTGGTTTCCGATATCGATGGGATCCTTGGGTCGTCAATCCGACTCGTTTGCTTGAACGCTGACCTGGTGCATGCAAAAAGCAGGTCAACGTTTACGTCAAGCGCCTGGCCATGGCGGGCTGCGCGCGTGGCTCGAGCTCACCGACCTCAAAAACATTCCATGATTATGATCCAGGTGTCCGGAATATGGCCCGACCATTAATATCCCTTCTGCCGACCGGAATTTCATGTCGGCTGGGAGAAGTGAACGCTAAGGTGATCATGATTGCACCTAGGCCTTTTTCTGCATACCTTTACTCGCGTATCCAAAGGCAGAAGTCGGCTGCGCGCGGCGCCAATTGCAATTGCAATGTCGCGAGCTCCGCAGGCTGCAGCGAATTCGGATCTAAGATGCACAGGCGCCGAAAATGAAAGGGATTAATATTGAGGCGAATCACGCACGGAGGTCGTGTTTGCTTCCTTGCTGGAGCCCGACTGGTCATGAACGATGGGCACCGATATCCATTGCCATGGTGCACGTGATGCGAGGAGTTGGCCACTTGTGCAGATGGACCACGGCTGGGCGCGGCCTCAAGCTCCAGATCTCCTGATACCGTCGATCGCGATATCGCAACCGTGGCCATGACCGGCTATGAATTCGGAGTGAATGCTGCACTGCTTCGAATCCACAAACTAATTATAAAGATGCTCGCGATCGGTCGGCCTGCAGCTGGCCATGGGCGCGCATATCTGGATAAACGGGACGTCAATATATATACGTATATACGTGTGCCGCATGCGCAGCACTGCGCATGCGGATCCGGATACCTTGTGCATGGTAGATTCGAATTCAACAATAACGGTTACCTTGAGACGACGTCGACCACGTGTACGTGCACAGCAGAGGCAGAGTCTAGTTCTCCCGCGCTGTGCACGTGGCAACGTCAACCGCAATCGTCGACGTCAGTCCTGCAGAGAGACGCGTGCACGTGCAGACACGATTGCAAAGAACGCGAACCTAGGCCTGTGGTCGCACACGATCTAGGCGCGGTAGGCCTATAGCTAGAGGTCGCGATTGCAATCAGTTCTTGCAATTGATTAATTGCAAAGCGGAAGGCCCGTCCGCGCGGAGGCCAGGTGCACGGCGGATGCCGAATCCCACGGACTATATATGGCCAGCTGCAGTATACTCGTGAGTGCTGCACGACGTGGAACGATCCAACATGTAGCTGCAGGCGCTGCTAGCTATAGGCGTTGCGCTCCATTTTGCAATTTGCTAATTGCATTCGAAATTCTAGATCTTAGGCCGCAACCGAGACCGTCGGACGTGTCATGGCCTTTCAGTTCGAATATCAAGGACTCCTAGGTCTAATGGTATACGTAACCATGAACTTCGGAAGGATCATGCAAGCTGCAGCTACAGCTGCAGCTGTGAGCTGGCGAGAAGCGGGCTGTACATGTGACCGGCACTCCAGCTATAGATCTGCAGCTGGTACGGTTCCATACGCGCGGCGATTGCAAGACCGATGATCGATCGCGGGCAATTGCAATCGATATCGCGAGCCGAGCCGATCGCGACTAGGCGATTCCGAAGTTCCAACCGCAGCGACTGATCCTGCAGCTGACACCGACGTTGACCGACGCCGAGCTCAGCGGCTCGACTCTCTCGGAGAGCTCGTGGTCGGGCGCGACGCGCAACGCCGTACTACGTGCGCCTGCGTATACGTATACGTATATATACGCGTGGCGCTGCTGGCGCACTGCGGGAGCTTACCGTAGTACAGCTGGAAGAATTTTACTACTCAGTTAATATTAATTCCACTGTCCGTTCCCACAGTCGAGCTGGGCCACAGATCTATAGCTAGCTGGCTCTGCAGACTCTGACTGAGATCATCATCAGCAGGCTGACAGCAGCAGATGTGCTGTAAACGGTAGACTCCCACAGGGGTAGCCCACCAAACTCGATTATTCACGCTGTTTTGCTTCATAAATTCACGCGCAATTTTAATTTAAATCTCTACGTGAGATCGACATGCATATATATATACACGTGGTATATATATGATGATGACAATTAATATTGATATATATTTGATCTGATCGATATATCGCGATCGATTAATTTGAATTTCGACAACCGGCCATGCAGCGCCCGGCGGCCGCGCGCGGGCCCGGCGGCCGGCCGAACGGCGACGGGCCGCGGCGACGGCGCCGGCGGCGCGGCAGTGCGGCGGCACTGCGGCATGTGCGGCGGGCCGCATCATGGGCCGATTCATGGCCCGCATGGCTTAAAATAGCCTTTCCTAACCCTAGGCCCCTAGCTAGTAGCTAGTACTACGGTATAGAGTCCTATAGACGTTGCACTTGGCAAGTTCAATGGCAACTTGGCAATGCTACCTTGGTAGACGTCACGTCAGTGACGTCACTGAGTCAGCGTCACGTCACGGCGTTGTTGTACCGGTCGCTGCAGCTGACTCAGTGAGGCCGTTGCAATTGCCTCCATGGCCAACTCTCAAGAGTCCGCCGCGCCGGTCTAGATCTAGATCTCTGACGGCGACTCGTCGGCGAGGCCTACATTGTTATATAGGCTACATGGCTATATATATGATGATCGGATCGCTCATCATCATCCGAATGATCGGATGATCCTGGGCCTGCATATTTATGCACATGCTACAGTGATATCGATCATGATCATGAACGGGCCCGGCCCGGCCGCGCGCGGGGTCAGATCTACTAGGCTAAATGGGGCCGCGCCGGCCGGGCCCATTGCCCACGCCAGCCTGGCAGGCCGGCGCCGGCCGCGCCGCGCGACCGCGTCGGACGTAAACGACCGTCAGAAGACTAGCTATAGCTAGTACTAGTACCGTAGTAGTACTGCGGAGCCGGCTCGAATTTGCCTCGAAAACCTACGCGAATACGAGCCTTCTCATTGCTCGGCGATCGCTTTGTGTTCGGCGCCATACCCAGCGAGTCCGACCTCTAACAAAGAGCTGCTGGGCCGGCGATCGCTTCTGGGTTCTCAGTTCTAACGGTCGCCGCGGGCTTGACGTCCACCGCCTTCTCATTGGCCAAGCGATCGCTGAACTTGGATGAATGGGCAATAGGTGGTAGCCAGGTGCTGCTTGACCCCCGGTTTCTGGGCGGCGCGATCGAGGGAGTTCCTGGACACGGTTTTACTTTTACAAGCTGTGCGGAATGCATGCTCGTTGCTTTGGCGAAGAAGCGTGGTCGCTCTGGGGAGTTCTCGCGAGTGCTGGTGTTCTTCTTGGGGTACAGCTACCCCGCCAATTACCTGTACCCAGAGGAGCGCCAACGTACACTTTCAGAGCGTCCAGAGCGCCAGATACGGCATCGCATTCGCATGCTTCACGAAGGACATGGAGTTCCGTCTGCCGCCCGACCCGTTCGGGCCACCGGGACAGCCGCCTGCGCCAGCGCGGCCGTCTGAGCTTCCAGCTCCGACCTGGTGGGTTGCTGTGCTTTGAACATGCTTCTTGCTTCTTACTTGTGTCAGGCGACCGCCGGCTCCGCCGCCTCTTCGGGCCGCGCCACAAGTTCACGGGTTGAACATGCCCTCGCTCGCAGCCTCATTCAGTGCGCCCCGTACGACTTCAGTGTGCGTGAAGAACCTTTGTTTTCACAGTTCCGCCTCATCCGGTCGCGCCCGACTGCTGTAGCTAACTTCGTCGCCGCAGTGCCGTTGCCGTTTCCATCGCTTCTGGGGCCGCCGGGCCAGAACATCTGGCTCGAGAAACGTGCGCTTTTGCATGCTTGACTCGCCGGTTCGCTTAAACGCGACCGCAGGCGTCCAGTCGGGCCGTCCGTGGGGAACAAGGCCGTCCCACTTGTCGCCCAGAGCTCAGTACATGGCGCCCCGTGCGCATCTCCGTGCTCCGCGTTTGTGTTTGCCATGCTTATAATGATGTTCCGCAGCGCTCCTGGCGCCCCTGCGCCGTCACTTGCTCCGCTTGCGAAGTGGGTTCTTTCCCATTTAAGCTCTTCTCTTGCACGGTTTTGCGCTGACGCGTTCGCCGGCAGGCGGGCGAAGAGCGATGACAAAGGAGCCAAGTCAGTTGCTTTCCGGTACTTTTGTCCCGACTTCCACCCTGTTCCTCGATGCACAGCCTTACTCTTCTTCCTTTTCCTTTTCACAGGTGTGACTGGATGGGCTTTCCGGCGGCTGTTACTCTCATGATCAGCTGCATCGTCGATATCGGATTGGAACTGAGGCTCAAGGATACCGCCAGGAACACTGTCGAAACAGATCATGTCACCCAAGCTTTCAACAAGTTTCTTGCCCAAGGTGTCCTGGTACGCTGACACGGTTGCATTTTCTTCAAGGCTTTGTCTCTGACATGCTTCCCAGCGGGACAACATCAGGCCCTTCGTCCTGGATTTGCAGGGGCTAGACATGTCGGCAGGGCGCACGAAGTTCCTCCGCAGGTGGCAGAAGGTGGTCAAGTACTACCGCATCTACAACGAAGCAGAGAAGAGCGGAAAGAAGCTCACAGATGCAGATTTCCCGTTGAACTTCCAGCTCACACCACAAGACTACATGGTACCCGTCCTGCTCTGCTCCCGACAGCGTGTTCTGGCTGATCACGACGTGATACACTAGAAAGTCAAGCCCTATCTTGATGGTGCGCCAGAGGAGAACCCACATTACTCAATGGAGTCCGATGGAGATCGGGTTTGCGAAGATTGTGTTTTAATTCCGTACCCCCCCGTTGACTTTTTCTGCAGGATCTTCACCCAGTACCGGCTTCATGGCTCCCCTCCTCACAGCTGCAGGAGGAGGGGTCAAGCTCGAGGTGTGCACTGTCTTCCTTTCTTCTATCTCTACTGCTGCATGCCTTCAACTGATTTTCTTGCAGTTCCAGCCCCGCAAAGCCGGGGCGCCCGCCCAGGCCTGGCGAGGGGATTGCGAAGTCGCAAATCAACAAGCGCAACCCAACTCAGGTGGCAGCTGAGGGGATGTCAAAGCTTTCAGCCAGTGTTGACCGGGTTGGAGATCAGCTCAGCCGCAGCAATGAACTTCGTGAACGGGCAGCCGAAGAGCGGGCGGCGGAGGCTAGGGAACGGGCAAAGTTCCGTCGGTTTCTGGTGCATTCTGCAACTGCTATACTCTTGCTCAGTTCTTTCTTTATTTTACCCACACAGATGGAGCAAGCTAAGAAGAAGGAGGGGCTGGACAAGCGTCCCCGTGAGCCGGGCCCAGACTCGGACCAGGAGGGGACGCTATCCTAACCACTGGAGGCCGCTACTGGAGGCCGTACAGGTGGTCCACCTGCCAGTCCCGCTCGGCCTTCGCCTCATTCTGCTCAGCTTGGTTGGGGGGGGCGTGCCCCTGTGCTGCTCCGCCCGGTGCGTCTCCCTCAGCAGCCTGGTCCAGCGGCCACACATCGTCTCCCAGCTCACAGACGTTGTGCAGTAGGAAGCACACCTGTTCCGATGCATGTCACATATCAATCTGAAGTGCACGGTTGGTGCTTACATAGATAGTTTGGCACGCCCGACCAAGGTTCTTGCGGTTGATCCCGGCTTCAAGCTCGAGCCATCTCATCTTCAATCTTCCAAATGCTCGCTCGATGACCTTCCTGCACATTGAATGCACGAAATCAAAGTTTCTTTTTGCCAGACCGAGGCCACCAACAATATCTGGTGGCATTTGGTCAGAACCCTTGCTGTACCCCCCCCCTTCTGTAGTACATGTGCCTCACCGTGAATGCTGTGTGGGGGAATGCATCCCTTCTCCATGCGGTACCCTCGATCAACAAGCCTGTAATCACCGTCGCTATAGATCATGTTCCGCCCCTTGTGAAGTCTTGAGTTGTCATACACCCTCTGATCGTGCACGCTCCCTGGATATTTAATGCTCACCTGCTTTCTCATTAGGGCGCAGTACTTGCACTCTTTCAACTCACTCACATCATTAAAAACACCATTTGCATTGCAGGCTGCTTGAACATTCAGAGACTTCCTTCCTTTGCGACTGAAGAACTTCGTCCGATGCTGCTGAGGAGGGTTCTCGATCACGATAAGGGTTCCATCTGAAACAAATATGCATGTCACAATGTACTCGGCACATTGCCTTCGCAAAAAAAATGCTTGCCGACAGCTCCGACACACTTGGTGAAACCTGTCGCATAGAAGTTCCTTTTGTTCCAGTACTTTGCCAGACTCTCAAATCCAGCTCGAGCCCTGGCCTTCTGCTCTGGGGTACGCGGGAAAAGATCTTGCATATGTGTCTTTCGAAACATCTCACATATGGCTGCCTGCGTGCGGGAAAGCGCTGCAGTCGAACAACACAGTGAGGATCAAATTAAATACAGAATCGAGGTACCTCACTGAAATCAGCAAACTCACCCTCAGCAATGAAGCCCTGAGATACAGGGAAGTCTCCTTGGAGTGCTTCATAGCCTGTCCGCTGGCCAAGACGCCTCAGTGTGATTGCAAGCTGCAGTTCCACGGATTGCTGAGCAACATTCCCCCTGGACTTGTATACCCAGCTGTGCTGGATTCGATCGTGAATATACGTGAAGGTCGTCACGGTCATGCGAAAAGCCCAGAAGAATTTGGCATCGTAGTCGCCTGCGAACGAAGGCTTTTTTTTGAGGGGGGAGGAACTTGGGAGAGCTACGCGCAGCCAACGCACCATCCACGATGCGATCAATCATCTCATGCCACCATGTGTGCATTCGCGGCTGGCGGGGACGCCTCGCCTGCGCCAGAAGCTCCGCCGCCGTAGCCGCGGCTTCAGCGATCACACCGGCGGCCTCCTCCTCGAGCTCCATAGCATCGTCCTCGTCATCATCATCGTCATCGTCGTCTAGTTCCGCTTTCGCCAGCTCGAAAAGCTCATCCAGATCGGCGTTCAGCAGCGCGTCCCCCATCGCCGTCACGCGAGATCTGGTATCCCTCGCGGCCGCGGTGGGCTCCTCGGTCTTTGCTGTCGTTCTTCGGTCGTTCTTCGCGCCCTCACTTACCTCTTCGTACGGCCTCAGAGCTTCCGAGACGACGACGGCGTTGCTGGCGGTGGGCCGCGGTCGTGTGTGTGCTGGACAAGGGAGGCTTCGCTGGAAACAGGACGCCGTCGTTTCGGCGGAAAATCTCTTGCATTAGCACACAACACAACTACAATGAGTTTCACATCGCCCAATAAATCTCTCCGACTAGATACTATCGAGGACCGTCGTATGCTGTGCTTTAGAAAGTACAAAATGAACGAAAGGTTTGAAGGTTTCGTGTCTAGATATCTAGCTAAGGAGGTTTCTAACTAATACTAATGATGTGGATGTGTACTACTATCGAGGACCGTCGTATGCTGTGCTTTAGAAAGTACAAAATGAACGAAAGGTTTGAAGGTTTCGTGTCTAGATATCTAGCTAAGGAGGTTTCTAACTAATACTAATACTAATACTACTAATACGACTGTCGTTTCGGCGACACAAACCCCCACTACAACGGCGCGGGTCGCGGTGCATCCCTTCCTGTCTGTCCGCTCTCACGCAGCCAACCGCCACTCATTCTTTCCTGCACGGCCACCTCATCTGCCGTCAGGCTTTCACGGCGGTGAGCTCGACAGCATCGTCTCTTGCGCCCATCTGACGTGTCTCCGGTGCGCGGGCTGCGCTGGGGCCCGACTCTGTCCGCGCGCGCGCCGTGCTCAGCCCCGCGGCGCCACGCCCGCCCCGCAGGCGACTTCGCCGCGCCCGCGCACGCGAGGAGTACACATCGCTCGCTTCATCGGCTCACCCGCGGCGCCGGCGGCGCGCTAGCTACACGCTTTCGCTTGTCCGAGGTTCACATCATCGAATTCTGCAGCCGTCGCCCCTTCCTCGGCCGCTGTAAGGCGGCGCGCAGGGATTCGATCTCTCAACCATGGCGTCGCCCGGCGGGCCCAGCGCAAGCAGCTCTGAGTCAGTAGGTACGTCCCGGAACCGCCCTCGGACCTGCCTGGGCGCGCTTTCTTCCGATCCTTCTAAAAAGCGTGTTTTCGGAGCGAAATTTTGGCACTATGTTCACTATGCCCGCCGGCCGTGGGCTCGGATCTGGCCGGGGCCTTTTTCAAGCGATCGCCGGCGCCGCGTCCGTCGTCCGACGGTTCGCGCTGGCGATCGCCCCGGAGTACTCGGTACCAGGGCCTAGCGATCGCCGGAGCGATGAGAAGGCTCTCTGACCGGCGATCGCTTGCGCAGGAGCTGCTTCAAGTTCGTCGCACCAGCCAACGCCAACGCCTGCAGTGCGTGCCCGCCTCCCGTAGCGCTGCGAGCTTGCTCGCATAGAGATTCTCTATTCAATTGGATCGCTAGATCTGCCCGCGCATAGAGCCTTCTCATTGCTCGGCGATCGCTTTGTGTTCGGCGCCATACCCAGCGAGTCCGACCTCTAACAAAGAGCTGCTGGGCCGGCGATCGCTTCTGGGTTCTCAGTTCTAACGGTCGCCGCGGGCTTGACGTCCACCGCCTTCTCATTGGCCAAGCGATCGCTGCTTTTCGGTGTCTTATGCCCGACTGCGCAGCATGTCGACCCCAGGAGCACACTCTTTGGGGAGGAAGAGATGGAGTGGACCTCCAGCTCATCTCCCAACCCCCTTCTGGCGGGCCGCGCGGCGGGTGGTGGCCTCGTGGGCGGCCTCGGGGCGGCTCCGGCCTTGAGCTTGTCCCCGCCCCTCCCCTCCCCGGGCCCCGCCCCTCCCCCGGCCCCGCCCCTCCCCCGGGCCCGTCCCTCCCCCGGGCCCGCCCCTCCCCCGGGCCCGTCCTCCCCCGGCCCGCCCCTCCCCCGGGCCCGCCCTCCCCCGGGCCCGCCCTCCCCCGGGCCCGCCCCTCCCCCCGCCCCCCCCCTCCCCCGGCCCGCCCTCCCCCGGGCCCGCCCCTCCCCCGGGCCCGCCCCTCCCCGGGCCGCCCTCCCCCGCCCCCCCCCTCCCCCGGCCCCGCCCCTCCCCCGGCCCGTCCCTCCCCCGGCCCCGCCCTCCCCCGGCCCGCCCCCCCCCGGCCCTGTCCCTCCCCTCCCCCCGGCCCGGTGCGCGGCGCGGGAGGCGGCGCGGGAGGCGGCGCGGGAGGCGGCGCGGGAGGCGGCGCGGGAGGCGGCACGGGAGGCGGCGCGGCGGGTGGCGCCCTGGACGGCGCAGCGGGCGGCGACGCTGGTGGCGCTGGCAGAAGGCGACAAGCACATGCACCCTTCGAGATCTGTGCGTTTCTCTGTGAAATCTGCACGCCGCCTCTTTGTCTTATCATGTTTGCAGATCTGGACCCCCAAGTGCATTATGTGGAGGACATCATCGTCGACCTGCCCCCTGCCAGATGCTTGCGTGCACTGCGCAACCTGTTTGTGGGCACAAAGGGAGCGTTTCGAGGCCCCAAATTTCAGAGTTGTGTTGATTGGCTTGATGAGGTGCTCTGCAGCTCAAAGAATTGATCGAATGGAATCTAAGACCAACTTATCCAGGTGACAGAAGCGGCTCGGCAAGCTCAGGCGAACGCTTGTCGGTTGCAGTTTCGAGGTGAACCAGCAAAGAACCGGACACGGACACTGGAGGATCTCCATGCTCTGAAGCACTTCATGAGCACTGTGCGTCCTCGATCTTCTTTAGCTTGAGATTCGCCATGAGATACTGCATTTAGGTCGCACTCGAATCGCCAAGCCTTCAGCGCACCGGTCCCGACCCTCATCCAGATGCTGATATAGCTGCTGGCGACAAGGAAGATACCTCAAGCTCTTCTCAACTCGATGAGCTCATTGATATGGACGTAAGCATCTATCTATCTTGGCCAGTTGAAGCACGGCACTCACTGCAGGCACAGTGTGCATTTCTGGGCCTTGGCGTGCCAGGGGCGCACGGTGAGTTTGCAGTGGATACGGACCTTCGAGCCAGGCACTACGACTGGCTAAAGGCCCGGGTGACGAGCTTCTATACCAACAAGATCTACATCCGTGAGAGACGACTGCGAGAGATAGATCTGGCACGTGTCCATGCCAGCTTGCCTCGTGCTTCTTCTGCTTACTTGCTGCCCGGTCAGGTCATCTTGTCTCTGGACTTTCAGGAGGGCAAGGATGACACAAGTACTAGCGATGACAAACGATCATACGCTGTTGAATCGAAGATGTTCCTATCGCTCTGGATAGAGGTGTTCTTCTACGGGCGATCGAGCAATTCATCACTCGATTTCTACAGTACGTCCCCTTCAAATCACTGCATTCTATTTTGAAAACCGAAATGTGATGCAGCCCCTGATGATGGCGAGATCCGCTCAGCTGCTGCTGTGCTCACACAGCTTCTGGCCCTGCGGCCAGGAGACGCTGAGTTGGACCGTGAGCCTGCACGGGCACAAGGTCTTGCAAATGCTTTCATGGAGGTGCACGATGCTTTCATGCTCTGTCTTTTCGTAACATGTTCTTAATTTTATATTAGGTCACAAACGGACAGTCTGAAATCAACCTTCTGCGTATGCAAGCGACTCTCGGGCTCAGCCAGCAAGCAATGTACCTTGGCACGAAGGAAGAAATGAAGGGCCAGTTCCGCAGTCTCGCTCAATCAGTGCACGCAGCACAGCAGCAGACACGGGAAGGCGAATCACTCCAGCTGTGGTATGCATCCGGGGGGGGGGGGGGGGCGGAGGGGGGTAAAGTTTTTTTTCTTACCAATGGCGACGCAGGCTTCATGCATGTGTGGAGCTTGCAGCAGCAGCTGCAGAGGCCGCGTTGGTGGAAGAGTTGCCACGTGGGAAAGGGCGGAAGCGCAAGGCGCAGGACGATCTCGTGTCGTACCCGGAGGTGAAGAAGCTTCTTCGGAAGTGCAACGCGTACGGAGGCAACAGGGATGTCGGTCGTGGCGGCAAGATTGCAAGCGATGTGCAGGTCCTGCAGGCTGTTCGGAAGAGCGGCAAGGAGCTTCTTCGCCTTCTTGCAGGGCCGGCAAGCAGCATATCAGTCGGCATTATCTTCTCAGACCTTGTCCGCAAATCGCGTTTTCGGCGGTGGGCGACAATTGCCAACCAGCTCATATTCAAAGGCCTTGTAGATCTAGCCAAGGCATTCGACGACGAGGAGCACGGCAACGCAAGGCGGGCGCGAGCAGCGTGGGAGGCCGCGCGGCAAGCAGGTCAAGACCCAGGCCCGGCTCCCGAACAGGCGCCAAGTCCAATGGAGGTTCGACTACCCCCCCCTCCAACCCCCCTCCCCTTCGCTACGCGTACCCCCCCCCCCCCGACACGTGGAGCTGATGCGCGTACCCTGCCGTTCTCCACAGGCGTGCCACGAGGCAATGGGAAACCCTGCCGTTCTCCACCACGAAGCGCCGGCGAACGAGCTCTTCACCCGGCTGCGCATGAAGCCAGAGCTGGCGGTGCGTGCGAGGGGTACGAAGACGACGCCACAGAAGGGGTTACTGAACTCTAATTCCGGTGCAGGAGAAATACGGTACAGGTCGCGCAGCGGAGAACAGCTTTCAGGCTCTGAAGCAAGTGGCTGCAGTGCTGGAACAGATGGGCTCCAAGTCAGATGTTCTAACACACCGGATGCTGAATGGGGGCAACGACTCTGGAGAGGAGTACCCCGAGGTGGACGAACTCGGCGCGACGGCATACAGGAGAACTACACGGAAAGTCCAACAGGTACGAGCAACGGTTATCGCAAATGCTCAAGCTCACGAGAAACTCAGCCAAACGGCGCGGGACAATTGGTCGATGTGGACATCGATGTTGAGGCGTATGTGCCTCCGCCATACACGAGGCGAAACAAGCCTCTATGGCTAGGCACACCTGAGCGGCCTATTCCGACACCCATCCTGTCCTGCTTGTACAGACGGTCCGCGTACCCCCCTTCTCTTTTCTTTCTTTTCCTTTGTTTCTTTTCCTTCTTATTTCCCTTCTCCCGCTGAACGTGCTCTGACTTGGGCGCGTCGCAGCGTGGCGAACACCGAGAACCGATACTTCAACGCGCTGAGCAATACCCTGAAGGCGAAACTGCACTGGTTCCCTGCAATGTCACGGGAGGAAGGAGGCTCCAGATCGGTACGGGGGAGCATCGCCGTGGTCGCAACCGCGATACGGGACGCGAGGGCAGCGAGCCCCGCAGCACGTGCGTACGTCGAGAAGCTGGCTCGCCTACCGCCAAACGACGGTGCACTGGAGTGCACGGCCACGCAAGGTGCCGCGCGCTGCAGCGTCTCCAGTCAAGTGCACCGGCTTGATGTACCGGGAACAACACCGGAGGCAACAATGGTTATCCTCCGGGGCTTCACCAATCTCGAGTGGGACCACTGGCCGTGCGCCTCTTCCTTTTTCTACTTGTGGTTTCCTTTTTTCTGTCCATGGATATCAGTAACCACTCTTGCTGATTGCCTCGAGCTCATATATATCACGAGCAGAGTCACCATCAAGAGTCACGCCGCTGCATTAGTGCAGGCCCTCCTTCAGCTCTCGGAGCCTGTGCATGATATGACCTTCCACACGACCGCTGGCTCCATCTTCAAGGCAAGATGCCGAGCTGACCGCGTGCTCGAGATTCTTTTCTCGCCTCGATGGGGTCGGGTGGTATGCGCCGGGCACCACCAGCGCAGCCCAATGGACTGCGCACCATTTGTTGCGGTTGCGAAAGAATGGTTCCGCAAGCCGCTAGTGGCCGAGGAGGATCGGTTTGCTGACCCAGGTAGACTAGATGAGCTAGTGGAGCGGTGCAAGCAGTTTGTAGGGCCGCAGTTGAACTTCCAGTGAGCGTAGAGTTCTTGAGCGCCTTGCAATTTTGTGGAGCAAGTCAAATTTCGTCGATGTACCCCAGAGCCTTCGCTTTTAAGCCACCGAGCCCCCAAGTTTAGGGGGGAATGAGTCGGGGGGTACCCCGACCTTCGAAAGTGAGGCGCGCGGCGTCGACGCAAAGCTCGCGCAAAGCTCGCGCATAGCGCTTCGCAGCGCGCGCGCCGTGCTCAGCCCCGCGGCGCCACGCCCGCCCCGCAGGCGACTTCGCCGCGCCCGCGCACGCGAGGAGTACACATCGCTCGCTTCATCGGCTCACCCGCGGCGCCGGCGGCGCGCTAGCTACACGCTTTCGCTTGTCCGAGGTTCACATCATCGAATTCTGCAGCCGTCGCCCCTTCCTCGGCCGCTGTAAGGCGGCGCGCAGGGATTCGATCTCTCAACCATGGCGTCGCCCGGCGGGCCCAGCGCAAGCAGCTCTGAGTCAGTAGGTACGTCCCGGAACCGCCCCTCGGACCTGCCTGGGCGCGCTTTCTTCCGATCCTTCTAAAAAGCGTGTTTTCGGAGCGAAATTTTGGCACTATGTTCACTATGCCCGCCGGCCGTGGGCTCGGATCTGGCCGGGGCCTTTTTCAAGCGATCGCCGGCGCCGCGTCCGTCGTCCGACGGTTCGCGCTGGCGATCGCCCCGGAGTACTCGGTACCAGGGCCTAGCGATCGCCGGAGCGATGAGAAGGCTCTCTGACCGGCGATCGCTTGCGCAGGAGCTGCTTCAAGTTCGTCGCACCAGCCAACGCCAACGCCTGCAGTGCGTGCCCGCCTCCCGTAGCGCTGCGAGCTTGCTCGCATAGAGATTCTCTATTCAATTGGATCGCTAGATCTGCCCCGCGCATAGAGCCTTCTCATTGCTCGGCGATCGCTTTGTGTTCGGCGCCATACCCAGCGAGTCCGACCTCTAACAAAGAGCTGCTGGGCCGGCGATCGCTTCTGGGTTCTCAGTTCTAACGGTCGCCGCGGGCTTGACGTCCACCGCCTTCTCATTGGCCAAGCGATCGCTGCTTTTCGGTGTCTTATGCCCGACTGCGCAGCATGTCGACCCCAGGAGCACACTCTTTGGGAGGAAGAGATGGAGTGGACCTCCAGCTCATCTCCCAACCCCTTCTGGCGGGCCGCGCGGCGGGTGGTGGCCTCGTGGGCGGCCTCGGGGCGGCTCCGGCCTTGAGCTTGTCCCCGCCCCTCCCCCTCCCCGGGCCCCGCCCTCCCCCGGCCCCGCCCCTCCCCCGGGCCCGTCCCTCCCCCGGGCCCGCCCCTCCCCCGGGCCCGTCCCTCCCCCGGCCCCGCCCCTCCCCCGGGCCCGCCCCTCCCCCGGGCCCGCCCCTCCCCCGGGCCCGCCCCTCCCCCCGCCCCCCCCTCCCCCGGCCCCGCCCCTCCCCCGGGCCCGCCCCTCCCCCGGGCCCGCCCCTCCCCCGGGCCCGCCCCTCCCCCGCCCCCCCCTCCCCCGGCCCCGCCCCTCCCCCGGGCCCGTCCCTCCCCCGGCCCCGCCCCTCCCCCGGGCCCGCCCCCCCCCGGCCCTGTCCCTCCCCCTCCCCCGGCCCGGTGCGCGGCGCGGGAGGCGGCGCGGGAGGCGGCGCGGGAGGCGGCGCGGGAGGCGGCGCGGGAGGCGGCACGGGAGGCGGCGCGGCGGGTGGCGCCCTGGACGGCGCAGCGGGCGGCGACGCTGGTGGCGCTGGCAGAAGGCGACAAGCACATGCACCCTTCGAGATCTGTGCGTTTCTCTGTGAAATCTGCACGCCGCCTCTTTGTCTTATCATGTTTGCAGATCTGGACCCCCAAGTGCATTATGTGGAGGACATCATCGTCGACCTGCCCCCTGCCAGATGCTTGCGTGCACTGCGCAACCTGTTTGTGGGCACAAAGGGAGCGTTTCGAGGCCCCAAATTTCAGAGTTGTGTTGATTGGCTTGATGAGGTGCTCTGCAGCTCAAAGAATTGATCGAATGGAATCTAAGACCAACTTATCCAGGTGACAGAAGCGGCTCGGCAAGCTCAGGCGAACGCTTGTCGGTTGCAGTTTCGAGGTGAACCAGCAAAGAACCGGACACGGACACTGGAGGATCTCCATGCTCTGAAGCACTTCATGAGCACTGTGCGTCCTCGATCTTCTTTAGCTTGAGATTCGCCATGAGATACTGCATTTAGGTCGCACTCGAATCGCCAAGCCTTCAGCGCACCGGTCCCGACCCTCATCCAGATGCTGATATAGCTGCTGGCGACAAGGAAGATACCTCAAGCTCTTCTCAACTCGATGAGCTCATTGATATGGACGTAAGCATCTATCTATCTTGGCCAGTTGAAGCACGGCACTCACTGCAGGCACAGTGTGCATTTCTGGGCCTTGGCGTGCCAGGGGCGCACGGTGAGTTTGCAGTGGATACGGACCTTCGAGCCAGGCACTACGACTGGCTAAAGGCCCGGGTGACGAGCTTCTATACCAACAAGATCTACATCCGTGAGAGACGACTGCGAGAGATAGATCTGGCACGTGTCCATGCCAGCTTGCCTCGTGCTTCTTCTGCTTACTTGCTGCCCGGTCAGGTCATCTTGTCTCTGGACTTTCAGGAGGGCAAGGATGACACAAGTACTAGCGATGACAAACGATCATACGCTGTTGAATCGAAGATGTTCCTATCGCTCTGGATAGAGGTGTTCTTCTACGGGCGATCGAGCAATTCATCACTCGATTTCTACAGTACGTCCCCTTCAAATCACTGCATTCTATTTTGAAAACCGAAATGTGATGCAGCCCCTGATGATGGCGAGATCCGCTCAGCTGCTGCTGTGCTCACACAGCTTCTGGCCCTGCGGCCAGGAGACGCTGAGTTGGACCGTGAGCCTGCACGGGCACAAGGTCTTGCAAATGCTTTCATGGAGGTGCACGATGCTTTCATGCTCTGTCTTTTCGTAACATGTTCTTAATTTTATATTAGGTCACAAACGGACAGTCTGAAATCAACCTTCTGCGTATGCAAGCGACTCTCGGGCTCAGCCAGCAAGCAATGTACCTTGGCACGAAGGAAGAAATGAAGGGCCAGTTCCGCAGTCTCGCTCAATCAGTGCACGCAGCACAGCAGCAGACACGGGAAGGCGAATCACTCCAGCTGTGGTATGCATCCGGGGGGGGGGGGGGGGGGGGGGGGTAAAGTTTTTTTTCTTACCAATGGCGACGCAGGCTTCATGCATGTGTGGAGCTTGCAGCAGCAGCTGCAGAGGCCGCGTTGGTGGAAGAGTTGCCACGTGGGAAAGGGCGGAAGCGCAAGGCGCAGGACGATCTCGTGTCGTACCCGGAGGTGAAGAAGCTTCTTCGGAAGTGCAACGCGTACGGAGGCAACAGGGATGTCGGTCGTGGCGGCAAGATTGCAAGCGATGTGCAGGTCCTGCAGGCTGTTCGGAAGAGCGGCAAGGAGCTTCTTCGCCTTCTTGCAGGGCCGGCAAGCAGCATATCAGTCGGCATTATCTTCTCAGACCTTGTCCGCAAATCGCGTTTTCGGCGGTGGGCGACAATTGCCAACCAGCTCATATTCAAAGGCCTTGTAGATCTAGCCAAGGCATTCGACGACGAGGAGCACGGCAACGCAAGGCGGGCGCGAGCAGCGTGGGAGGCCGCGCGGCAAGCAGGTCAAGACCCAGGCCCGGCTCCCGAACAGGCGCCAAGTCCAATGGAGGTTCGACTACCCCCCCCTCCAACCCCCCCTCCCCCTTCGCTACGCGTACCCCCCCCCCCCCGACACGTGGAGCTGATGCGCGTACCCTGCCGTTCTCCACAGGCGTGCCACGAGGCAATGGGAAACCCTGCCGTTCTCCACCACGAAGCGCCGGCGAACGAGCTCTTCACCCGGCTGCGCATGAAGCCAGAGCTGGCGGTGCGTGCGAGGGGTACGAAGACGACGCCACAGAAGGGGTTACTGAACTCTAATTCCGGTGCAGGAGAAATACGGTACAGGTCGCGCAGCGGAGAACAGCTTTCAGGCTCTGAAGCAAGTGGCTGCAGTGCTGGAACAGATGGGCTCCAAGTCAGATGTTCTAACACACCGGATGCTGAATGGGGGCAACGACTCTGGAGAGGAGTACCCCGAGGTGGACGAACTCGGCGCGACGGCATACAGGAGAACTACACGGAAAGTCCAACAGGTACGAGCAACGGTTATCGCAAATGCTCAAGCTCACGAGAAACTCAGCCAAACGGCGCGGGACAATTGGTCGATGTGGACATCGATGTTGAGGCGTATGTGCCTCCGCCATACACGAGGCGAAACAAGCCTCTATGGCTAGGCACACCTGAGCGGCCTATTCCGACACCCATCCTGTCCTGCTTGTACAGACGGTCCGCGTACCCCCTTCTCTTTTCTTTCTTTTCCTTTGTTTCTTTTCCTTCTTATTTCCCTTCTCCCGCTGAACGTGCTCTGACTTGGGCGCGTCGCAGCGTGGCGAACACCGAGAACCGATACTTCAACGCGCTGAGCAATACCCTGAAGGCGAAACTGCACTGGTTCCCTGCAATGTCACGGGAGGAAGGAGGCTCCAGATCGGTACGGGGGAGCATCGCCGTGGTCGCAACCGCGATACGGGACGCGAGGGCAGCGAGCCCCGCAGCACGTGCGTACGTCGAGAAGCTGGCTCGCCTACCGCCAAACGACGGTGCACTGGAGTGCACGGCCACGCAAGGTGCCGCGCGCTGCAGCGTCTCCAGTCAAGTGCACCGGCTTGATGTACCGGGAACAACACCGGAGGCAACAATGGTTATCCTCCGGGGCTTCACCAATCTCGAGTGGGACCACTGGCCGTGCGCCTCTTCCTTTTTCTACTTGTGGTTTCCTTTTTTCTGTCCATGGATATCAGTAACCACTCTTGCTGATTGCCTCGAGCTCATATATATCACGAGCAGAGTCACCATCAAGAGTCACGCCGCTGCATTAGTGCAGGCCCTCCTTCAGCTCTCGGAGCCTGTGCATGATATGACCTTCCACACGACCGCTGGCTCCATCTTCAAGGCAAGATGCCGAGCTGACCGCGTGCTCGAGATTCTTTTCTCGCCTCGATGGGGTCGGGTGGTATGCGCCGGGCACCACCAGCGCAGCCCAATGGACTGCGCACCATTTGTTGCGGTTGCGAAAGAATGGTTCCGCAAGCCGCTAGTGGCCGAGGAGGATCGGTTTGCTGACCCAGGTAGACTAGATGAGCTAGTGGAGCGGTGCAAGCAGTTTGTAGGGCCGCAGTTGAACTTCCAGTGAGCGTAGAGTTCTTGAGCGCCTTGCAATTTTGTGGAGCAAGTCAAATTTCGTCGATGTACCCCAGAGCCTTCGCTTTTAAGCCACCGAGCCCCCAAGTTTAGGGGGAATGAGTCGGGGGGTACCCCGACCTTCGAAAGTGAGGCGCGCGGCGTCGACGCAAAGCTCGCGCAAAGCTCGCGCATAGCGCTTCGCAGCGCGCGCGCCGTGCTCAGCCCCGCGGCGCCACGCCCGCCCCGCAGGCGACTTCGCCGCGCCCGCGCACGCGAGGAGTACACATCGCTCGCTTCATCGGCTCACCCGCGGCGCCGGCGGCGCGCTAGCTACACGCTTTCGCTTGTCCGAGGTTCACATCATCGAATTCTGCAGCCGTCGCCCCTTCCTCGGCCGCTGTAAGGCGGCGCGCAGGGATTCGATCTCTCAACCATGGCGTCGCCCGGCGGGCCCAGCGCAAGCAGCTCTGAGTCAGTAGGTACGTCCCGGAACCGCCCCTCGGACCTGCCTGGGCGCGCTTTCTTCCGATCCTTCTAAAAAGCGTGTTTTCGGAGCGAAATTTTGGCACTATGTTCACTATGCCCGCCGGCCGTGGGCTCGGATCTGGCCGGGGCCTTTTTCAAGCGATCGCCGGCGCCGCGTCCGTCGTCCGACGGTTCGCGCTGGCGATCGCCCCGGAGTACTCGGTACCAGGGCCTAGCGATCGCCGGAGCGATGAGAAGGCTCTCTGACCGGCGATCGCTTGCGCAGGAGCTGCTTCAAGTTCGTCGCACCAGCC
Organism: Cyanophora paradoxa; assembly: GCA_004431415.1. NCBI lineage: Eukaryota > Glaucocystophyceae > Cyanophorales > Cyanophoraceae > Cyanophora > Cyanophora paradoxa. The sequence goes on from QPMI01000679.1 coordinate 140,205, forward strand.
AACGCCAACGCCTGCAGTGCGTGCCCGCCTCCCGTAGCGCTGCGAGCTTGCTCGCATAGAGATTCTCTATTCAATTGGATCGCTAGATCTGCCCCGCGCATAGAGCCTTCTCATTGCTCGGCGATCGCTTTGTGTTCGGCGCCATACCCAGCGAGTCCGACCTCTAACAAAGAGCTGCTGGGCCGGCGATCGCTTCTGGGTTCTCAGTTCTAACGGTCGCCGCGGGCTTGACGTCCACCGCCTTCTCATTGGCCAAGCGATCGCTGCTTTTCGGTGTCTTATGCCCGACTGCGCAGCATGTCGACCCCAGGAGCACACTCTTTGGGGAGGAAGAGATGGAGTGGACCTCCAGCTCATCTCCCAACCCCCTTCTGGCGGGCCGCGCGGCGGGTGGTGGCCTCGTGGGCGGCCTCGGGGGCGGCTCCGGCCTTGAGCTTGTCCCCGCCCCTCCCCTCCCCGGGCCCCGCCCCTCCCCCGGCCCCGCCCTCCCCCGGGCCCGTCCCTCCCCCGGGCCCGCCCCTCCCCCGGGCCCGTCCCTCCCCCGGCCCCGCCCCTCCCCCGGGCCCGCCCCTCCCCCGGGCCCGCCCCTCCCCCGGGCCCGCCCCTCCCCCGCCCCCCCCCTCCCCCGGCCCCGCCCTCCCCCGGGCCCGCCCCTCCCCCGGGCCCGCCCCTCCCCCGGGCCCGCCCCTCCCCCGCCCCCCCCCTCCCCCGGCCCCGCCCTCCCCCGGGCCCGTCCCTCCCCCGGCCCCGCCCCTCCCCCGGGCCCGCCCCCCCCCGGCCCTGTCCCTCCCCTCCCCCGGCCCGGTGCGCGGCGCGGGAGGCGGCGCGGGAGGCGGCGCGGGAGGCGGCGCGGGAGGCGGCGCGGGAGGCGGCACGGGAGGCGGCGCGGCGGGTGGCGCCCTGGACGGCGCAGCGGGCGGCGACGCTGGTGGCGCTGGCAGAAGGCGACAAGCACATGCACCCTTCGAGATCTGTGCGTTTCTCTGTGAAATCTGCACGCCGCCTCTTTGTCTTATCATGTTTGCAGATCTGGACCCCCAAGTGCATTATGTGGAGGACATCATCGTCGACCTGCCCCCTGCCAGATGCTTGCGTGCACTGCGCAACCTGTTTGTGGGCACAAAGGGAGCGTTTCGAGGCCCCAAATTTCAGAGTTGTGTTGATTGGCTTGATGAGGTGCTCTGCAGCTCAAAGAATTGATCGAATGGAATCTAAGACCAACTTATCCAGGTGACAGAAGCGGCTCGGCAAGCTCAGGCGAACGCTTGTCGGTTGCAGTTTCGAGGTGAACCAGCAAAGAACCGGACACGGACACTGGAGGATCTCCATGCTCTGAAGCACTTCATGAGCACTGTGCGTCCTCGATCTTCTTTAGCTTGAGATTCGCCATGAGATACTGCATTTAGGTCGCACTCGAATCGCCAAGCCTTCAGCGCACCGGTCCCGACCCTCATCCAGATGCTGATATAGCTGCTGGCGACAAGGAAGATACCTCAAGCTCTTCTCAACTCGATGAGCTCATTGATATGGACGTAAGCATCTATCTATCTTGGCCAGTTGAAGCACGGCACTCACTGCAGGCACAGTGTGCATTTCTGGGCCTTGGCGTGCCAGGGGCGCACGGTGAGTTTGCAGTGGATACGGACCTTCGAGCCAGGCACTACGACTGGCTAAAGGCCCGGGTGACGAGCTTCTATACCAACAAGATCTACATCCGTGAGAGACGACTGCGAGAGATAGATCTGGCACGTGTCCATGCCAGCTTGCCTCGTGCTTCTTCTGCTTACTTGCTGCCCGGTCAGGTCATCTTGTCTCTGGACTTTCAGGAGGGCAAGGATGACACAAGTACTAGCGATGACAAACGATCATACGCTGTTGAATCGAAGATGTTCCTATCGCTCTGGATAGAGGTGTTCTTCTACGGGCGATCGAGCAATTCATCACTCGATTTCTACAGTACGTCCCCTTCAAATCACTGCATTCTATTTTGAAAACCGAAATGTGATGCAGCCCCTGATGATGGCGAGATCCGCTCAGCTGCTGCTGTGCTCACACAGCTTCTGGCCCTGCGGCCAGGAGACGCTGAGTTGGACCGTGAGCCTGCACGGGCACAAGGTCTTGCAAATGCTTTCATGGAGGTGCACGATGCTTTCATGCTCTGTCTTTTCGTAACATGTTCTTAATTTTATATTAGGTCACAAACGGACAGTCTGAAATCAACCTTCTGCGTATGCAAGCGACTCTCGGGCTCAGCCAGCAAGCAATGTACCTTGGCACGAAGGAAGAAATGAAGGGCCAGTTCCGCAGTCTCGCTCAATCAGTGCACGCAGCACAGCAGCAGACACGGGAAGGCGAATCACTCCAGCTGTGGTATGCATCCGGGGGGGGGGGGGGGCGGAGGGGGGGTAAAGTTTTTTTTCTTACCAATGGCGACGCAGGCTTCATGCATGTGTGGAGCTTGCAGCAGCAGCTGCAGAGGCCGCGTTGGTGGAAGAGTTGCCACGTGGGAAAGGGCGGAAGCGCAAGGCGCAGGACGATCTCGTGTCGTACCCGGAGGTGAAGAAGCTTCTTCGGAAGTGCAACGCGTACGGAGGCAACAGGGATGTCGGTCGTGGCGGCAAGATTGCAAGCGATGTGCAGGTCCTGCAGGCTGTTCGGAAGAGCGGCAAGGAGCTTCTTCGCCTTCTTGCAGGGCCGGCAAGCAGCATATCAGTCGGCATTATCTTCTCAGACCTTGTCCGCAAATCGCGTTTTCGGCGGTGGGCGACAATTGCCAACCAGCTCATATTCAAAGGCCTTGTAGATCTAGCCAAGGCATTCGACGACGAGGAGCACGGCAACGCAAGGCGGGCGCGAGCAGCGTGGGAGGCCGCGCGGCAAGCAGGTCAAGACCCAGGCCCGGCTCCCGAACAGGCGCCAAGTCCAATGGAGGTTCGACTACCCCCCCCCCCAACCCCCCCTCCCCCTTCGCTACGCGTACCCCCCCCCCCCCGACACGTGGAGCTGATGCGCGTACCCTGCCGTTCTCCACAGGCGTGCCACGAGGCAATGGGAAACCCTGCCGTTCTCCACCACGAAGCGCCGGCGAACGAGCTCTTCACCCGGCTGCGCATGAAGCCAGAGCTGGCGGTGCGTGCGAGGGGTACGAAGACGACGCCACAGAAGGGGTTACTGAACTCTAATTCCGGTGCAGGAGAAATACGGTACAGGTCGCGCAGCGGAGAACAGCTTTCAGGCTCTGAAGCAAGTGGCTGCAGTGCTGGAACAGATGGGCTCCAAGTCAGATGTTCTAACACACCGGATGCTGAATGGGGGCAACGACTCTGGAGAGGAGTACCCCGAGGTGGACGAACTCGGCGCGACGGCATACAGGAGAACTACACGGAAAGTCCAACAGGTACGAGCAACGGTTATCGCAAATGCTCAAGCTCACGAGAAACTCAGCCAAACGGCGCGGGACAATTGGTCGATGTGGACATCGATGTTGAGGCGTATGTGCCTCCGCCATACACGAGGCGAAACAAGCCTCTATGGCTAGGCACACCTGAGCGGCCTATTCCGACACCCATCCTGTCCTGCTTGTACAGACGGTCCGCGTACCCCCCTTCTCTTTTCTTTCTTTTCCTTTGTTTCTTTTCCTTCTTATTTCCCTTCTCCCGCTGAACGTGCTCTGACTTGGGCGCGTCGCAGCGTGGCGAACACCGAGAACCGATACTTCAACGCGCTGAGCAATACCCTGAAGGCGAAACTGCACTGGTTCCCTGCAATGTCACGGGAGGAAGGAGGCTCCAGATCGGTACGGGGGAGCATCGCCGTGGTCGCAACCGCGATACGGGACGCGAGGGCAGCGAGCCCCGCAGCACGTGCGTACGTCGAGAAGCTGGCTCGCCTACCGCCAAACGACGGTGCACTGGAGTGCACGGCCACGCAAGGTGCCGCGCGCTGCAGCGTCTCCAGTCAAGTGCACCGGCTTGATGTACCGGGAACAACACCGGAGGCAACAATGGTTATCCTCCGGGGCTTCACCAATCTCGAGTGGGACCACTGGCCGTGCGCCTCTTCCTTTTTCTACTTGTGGTTTCCTTTTTTCTGTCCATGGATATCAGTAACCACTCTTGCTGATTGCCTCGAGCTCATATATATCACGAGCAGAGTCACCATCAAGAGTCACGCCGCTGCATTAGTGCAGGCCCTCCTTCAGCTCTCGGAGCCTGTGCATGATATGACCTTCCACACGACCGCTGGCTCCATCTTCAAGGCAAGATGCCGAGCTGACCGCGTGCTCGAGATTCTTTTCTCGCCTCGATGGGGTCGGGTGGTATGCGCCGGGCACCACCAGCGCAGCCCAATGGACTGCGCACCATTTGTTGCGGTTGCGAAAGAATGGTTCCGCAAGCCGCTAGTGGCCGAGGAGGATCGGTTTGCTGACCCAGGTAGACTAGATGAGCTAGTGGAGCGGTGCAAGCAGTTTGTAGGGCCGCAGTTGAACTTCCAGTGAGCGTAGAGTTCTTGAGCGCCTTGCAATTTTGTGGAGCAAGTCAAATTTCGTCGATGTACCCCAGAGCCTTCGCTTTTAAGCCACCGAGCCCCCAAGTTTAGGGGGAATGAGTCGGGGGGTACCCCGACCTTCGAAAGTGAGGCGCGCGGCGTCGACGCAAAGCTCGCGCAAAGCTCGCGCATAGCGCTTCGCAGCGCGCGCGCCGTGCTCAGCCCCGCGGCGCCACGCCCGCCCCGCAGGCGACTTCGCCGCGCCCGCGCACGCGAGGAGTACACATCGCTCGCTTCATCGGCTCACCCGCGGCGCCGGCGGCGCGCTAGCTACACGCTTTCGCTTGTCCGAGGTTCACATCATCGAATTCTGCAGCCGTCGCCCCTTCCTCGGCCGCTGTAAGGCGGCGCGCAGGGATTCGATCTCTCAACCATGGCGTCGCCCGGCGGGCCCAGCGCAAGCAGCTCTGAGTCAGTAGGTACGTCCCGGAACCGCCCCTCGGACCTGCCTGGGCGCGCTTTCTTCCGATCCTTCTAAAAAGCGTGTTTTCGGAGCGAAATTTTGGCACTATGTTCACTATGCCCGCCGGCCGTGGGCTCGGATCTGGCCGGGGCCTTTTTCAAGCGATCGCCGGCGCCGCGTCCGTCGTCCGACGGTTCGCGCTGGCGATCGCCCCGGAGTACTCGGTACCAGGGCCTAGCGATCGCCGGAGCGATGAGAAGGCTCTCTGACCGGCGATCGCTTGCGCAGGAGCTGCTTCAAGTTCGTCGCACCAGCCAACGCCAACGCCTGCAGTGCGTGCCCGCCTCCCGTAGCGCTGCGAGCTTGCTCGCATAGAGATTCTCTATTCAATTGGATCGCTAGATCTGCCCCGCGCATAGAGCCTTCTCATTGCTCGGCGATCGCTTTGTGTTCGGCGCCATACCCAGCGAGTCCGACCTCTAACAAAGAGCTGCTGGGCCGGCGATCGCTTCTGGGTTCTCAGTTCTAACGGTCGCCGCGGGCTTGACGTCCACCGCCTTCTCATTGGCCAAGCGATCGCTGCTTTTCGGTGTCTTATGCCCGACTGCGCAGCATGTCGACCCCAGGAGCACACTCTTTGGGAGGAAGAGATGGAGTGGACCTCCAGCTCATCTCCCAACCCCCTTCTGGCGGGCCGCGCGGCGGGTGGTGGCCTCGTGGGCGGCCTCGGGGGCGGCTCCGGCCTTGAGCTTGTCCCCGCCCCTCCCCTCCCCGGGCCCCGCCCCTCCCCCGGCCCCGCCCCTCCCCCGGGCCCGTCCCTCCCCCGGGCCCGCCCTCCCCCGGGCCCGTCCCTCCCCCCGGCCCGCCCCTCCCCCGGGCCCGCCCCTCCCCCGGGCCCGCCCCTCCCCCGGGCCCGCCCCTCCCCCGCCCCCCCCCTCCCCCCGGCCCCGCCCCTCCCCCGGGCCCGCCCCTCCCCCGGGCCCGCCCCTCCCCCGGGCCCGCCCCTCCCCCGCCCCCCCCTCCCCCGGCCCGCCCCTCCCCCGGGCCCGTCCCTCCCCCCGGCCCCGCCCCTCCCCCGGGCCCGCCCCCCCCCGGCCCTGTCCCTCCCCTCCCCCCGGCCCGGTGCGCGGCGCGGGAGGCGGCGCGGGAGGCGGCGCGGGAGGCGGCGCGGGAGGCGGCGCGGGAGGCGGCACGGGAGGCGGCGCGGCGGGTGGCGCCCTGGACGGCGCAGCGGGCGGCGACGCTGGTGGCGCTGGCAGAAGGCGACAAGCACATGCACCCTTCGAGATCTGTGCGTTTCTCTGTGAAATCTGCACGCCGCCTCTTTGTCTTATCATGTTTGCAGATCTGGACCCCCAAGTGCATTATGTGGAGGACATCATCGTCGACCTGCCCCTGCCAGATGCTTGCGTGCACTGCGCAACCTGTTTGTGGGCACAAAGGGAGCGTTTCGAGGCCCCAAATTTCAGAGTTGTGTTGATTGGCTTGATGAGGTGCTCTGCAGCTCAAAGAATTGATCGAATGGAATCTAAGACCAACTTATCCAGGTGACAGAAGCGGCTCGGCAAGCTCAGGCGAACGCTTGTCGGTTGCAGTTTCGAGGTGAACCAGCAAAGAACCGGACACGGACACTGGAGGATCTCCATGCTCTGAAGCACTTCATGAGCACTGTGCGTCCTCGATCTTCTTTAGCTTGAGATTCGCCATGAGATACTGCATTTAGGTCGCACTCGAATCGCCAAGCCTTCAGCGCACCGGTCCCGACCCTCATCCAGATGCTGATATAGCTGCTGGCGACAAGGAAGATACCTCAAGCTCTTCTCAACTCGATGAGCTCATTGATATGGACGTAAGCATCTATCTATCTTGGCCAGTTGAAGCACGGCACTCACTGCAGGCACAGTGTGCATTTCTGGGCCTTGGCGTGCCAGGGGCGCACGGTGAGTTTGCAGTGGATACGGACCTTCGAGCCAGGCACTACGACTGGCTAAAGGCCCGGGTGACGAGCTTCTATACCAACAAGATCTACATCCGTGAGAGACGACTGCGAGAGATAGATCTGGCACGTGTCCATGCCAGCTTGCCTCGTGCTTCTTCTGCTTACTTGCTGCCCGGTCAGGTCATCTTGTCTCTGGACTTTCAGGAGGGCAAGGATGACACAAGTACTAGCGATGACAAACGATCATACGCTGTTGAATCGAAGATGTTCCTATCGCTCTGGATAGAGGTGTTCTTCTACGGGCGATCGAGCAATTCATCACTCGATTTCTACAGTACGTCCCCTTCAAATCACTGCATTCTATTTTGAAAACCGAAATGTGATGCAGCCCCTGATGATGGCGAGATCCGCTCAGCTGCTGCTGTGCTCACACAGCTTCTGGCCCTGCGGCCAGGAGACGCTGAGTTGGACCGTGAGCCTGCACGGGCACAAGGTCTTGCAAATGCTTTCATGGAGGTGCACGATGCTTTCATGCTCTGTCTTTTCGTAACATGTTCTTAATTTTATATTAGGTCACAAACGGACAGTCTGAAATCAACCTTCTGCGTATGCAAGCGACTCTCGGGCTCAGCCAGCAAGCAATGTACCTTGGCACGAAGGAAGAAATGAAGGGCCAGTTCCGCAGTCTCGCTCAATCAGTGCACGCAGCACAGCAGCAGACACGGGAAGGCGAATCACTCCAGCTGTGGTATGCATCCGGGGGGGGGGGGGGGGCGGAGGGGGGTAAAGTTTTTTTTCTTACCAATGGCGACGCAGGCTTCATGCATGTGTGGAGCTTGCAGCAGCAGCTGCAGAGGCCGCGTTGGTGGAAGAGTTGCCACGTGGGAAAGGGCGGAAGCGCAAGGCGCAGGACGATCTCGTGTCGTACCCGGAGGTGAAGAAGCTTCTTCGGAAGTGCAACGCGTACGGAGGCAACAGGGATGTCGGTCGTGGCGGCAAGATTGCAAGCGATGTGCAGGTCCTGCAGGCTGTTCGGAAGAGCGGCAAGGAGCTTCTTCGCCTTCTTGCAGGGCCGGCAAGCAGCATATCAGTCGGCATTATCTTCTCAGACCTTGTCCGCAAATCGCGTTTTCGGCGGTGGGCGACAATTGCCAACCAGCTCATATTCAAAGGCCTTGTAGATCTAGCCAAGGCATTCGACGACGAGGAGCACGGCAACGCAAGGCGGGCGCGAGCAGCGTGGGAGGCCGCGCGGCAAGCAGGTCAAGACCCAGGCCCGGCTCCCGAACAGGCGCCAAGTCCAATGGAGGTTCGACTACCCCCCCCTCCAACCCCCCCTCCCCCTTCGCTACGCGTACCCCCCCCCCCCCGACACGTGGAGCTGATGCGCGTACCCTGCCGTTCTCCACAGGCGTGCCACGAGGCAATGGGAAACCCTGCCGTTCTCCACCACGAAGCGCCGGCGAACGAGCTCTTCACCCGGCTGCGCATGAAGCCAGAGCTGGCGGTGCGTGCGAGGGGTACGAAGACGACGCCACAGAAGGGGTTACTGAACTCTAATTCCGGTGCAGGAGAAATACGGTACAGGTCGCGCAGCGGAGAACAGCTTTCAGGCTCTGAAGCAAGTGGCTGCAGTGCTGGAACAGATGGGCTCCAAGTCAGATGTTCTAACACACCGGATGCTGAATGGGGCAACGACTCTGGAGAGGAGTACCCCGAGGTGGACGAACTCGGCGCGACGGCATACAGGAGAACTACACGGAAAGTCCAACAGGTACGAGCAACGGTTATCGCAAATGCTCAAGCTCACGAGAAACTCAGCCAAACGGCGCGGGACAATTGGTCGATGTGGACATCGATGTTGAGGCGTATGTGCCTCCGCCATACACGAGGCGAAACAAGCCTCTATGGCTAGGCACACCTGAGCGGCCTATTCCGACACCCATCCTGTCCTGCTTGTACAGACGGTCCGCGTACCCCCCTTCTCTTTTCTTTCTTTTCCTTTGTTTCTTTTCCTTCTTATTTCCCTTCTCCCGCTGAACGTGCTCTGACTTGGGCGCGTCGCAGCGTGGCGAACACCGAGAACCGATACTTCAACGCGCTGAGCAATACCCTGAAGGCGAAACTGCACTGGTTCCCTGCAATGTCACGGGAGGAAGGAGGCTCCAGATCGGTACGGGGAGCATCGCCGTGGTCGCAACCGCGATACGGGACGCGAGGGCAGCGAGCCCCGCAGCACGTGCGTACGTCGAGAAGCTGGCTCGCCTACCGCCAAACGACGGTGCACTGGAGTGCACGGCCACGCAAGGTGCCGCGCGCTGCAGCGTCTCCAGTCAAGTGCACCGGCTTGATGTACCGGGAACAACACCGGAGGCAACAATGGTTATCCTCCGGGGCTTCACCAATCTCGAGTGGGACCACTGGCCGTGCGCCTCTTCCTTTTTCTACTTGTGGTTTCCTTTTTCTGTCCATGGATATCAGTAACCACTCTTGCTGATTGCCTCGAGCTCATATATATCACGAGCAGAGTCACCATCAAGAGTCACGCCGCTGCATTAGTGCAGGCCCTCCTTCAGCTCTCGGAGCCTGTGCATGATATGACCTTCCACACGACCGCTGGCTCCATCTTCAAGGCAAGATGCCGAGCTGACCGCGTGCTCGAGATTCTTTTCTCGCCTCGATGGGGTCGGGTGGTATGCGCCGGGCACCACCAGCGCAGCCCAATGGACTGCGCACCATTTGTTGCGGTTGCGAAAGAATGGTTCCGCAAGCCGCTAGTGGCCGAGGAGGATCGGTTTGCTGACCCAGGTAGACTAGATGAGCTAGTGGAGCGGTGCAAGCAGTTTGTAGGGCCGCAGTTGAACTTCCAGTGAGCGTAGAGTTCTTGAGCGCCTTGCAATTTTGTGGAGCAAGTCAAATTTCGTCGATGTACCCCAGAGCCTTCGCTTTTAAGCCACCGAGCCCCAAGTTTAGGGGGGAATGAGTCGGGGGGTACCCCGACCTTCGAAAGTGAGGCGCGCGGCGTCGACGCAAAGCTCGCGCAAAGCTCGCGCATAGCGCTTCGCAGCGCGCGCGCCGTGCTCAGCCCCGCGGCGCCACGCCCGCCCCGCAGGCGACTTCGCCGCGCCCGCGCACGCGAGGAGTACACATCGCTCGCTTCATCGGCTCACCCGCGGCGCCGGCGGCGCGCTAGCTACACGCTTTCGCTTGTCCGAGGTTCACATCATCGAATTCTGCAGCCGTCGCCCCTTCCTCGGCCGCTGTAAGGCGGCGCGCAGGGATTCGATCTCTCAACCATGGCGTCGCCCGGCGGGCCCAGCGCAAGCAGCTCTGAGTCAGTAGGTACGTCCCGGAACCGCCCCTCGGACCTGCCTGGGCGCGCTTTCTTCCGATCCTTCTAAAAAGCGTGTTTTCGGAGCGAAATTTTGGCACTATGTTCACTATGCCCGCCGGCCGTGGGCTCGGATCTGGCCGGGGCCTTTTTCAAGCGATCGCCGGCGCCGCGTCCGTCGTCCGACGGTTCGCGCTGGCGATCGCCCCGGAGTACTCGGTACCAGGGCCTAGCGATCGCCGGAGCGATGAGAAGGCTCTCTGACCGGCGATCGCTTGCGCAGGAGCTGCTTCAAGTTCGTCGCACCAGCCAACGCCAACGCCTGCAGTGCGTGCCCGCCTCCCGTAGCGCTGCGAGCTTGCTCGCATAGAGATTCTCTATTCAATTGGATCGCTAGATCTGCCCCGCGCATAGAGCCTTCTCATTGCTCGGCGATCGCTTTGTGTTCGGCGCCATACCCAGCGAGTCCGACCTCTAACAAAGAGCTGCTGGGCCGGCGATCGCTTCTGGGTTCTCAGTTCTAACGGTCGCCGCGGGCTTGACGTCCACCGCCTTCTCATTGGCCAAGCGATCGCTGCTTTTCGGTGTCTTATGCCCGACTGCGCAGCATGTCGACCCCAGGAGCACACTCTTTGGGAGGAAGAGATGGAGTGGACCTCCAGCTCATCTCCCAACCCCCTTCTGGCGGGCCGCGCGGCGGGTGGTGGCCTCGTGGGCGGCCTCGGGGGCGGCTCCGGCCTTGAGCTTGTCCCCGCCCCTCCCCTCCCCCGGGCCCCGCCCCTCCCCCGGCCCGCCCCTCCCCCGGGCCCGTCCCTCCCCCCGGGCCCGCCCTCCCCCCGGGCCCGTCCCTCCCCCGGCCCCGCCCTCCCCCGGGCCCGCCCCTCCCCCGGGCCCGCCCCTCCCCCGGCCCGCCCCTCCCCCCGCCCCCCCCTCCCCCCGGCCCGCCCCTCCCCCGGGCCCGCCCTCCCCCGGGCCGCCCCTCCCCCGGGCCCGCCCCTCCCCCGCCCCCCCCCTCCCCCGGCCCCGCCCCTCCCCCGGGCCCGTCCCTCCCCCGGCCCCGCCCCTCCCCCGGGCCCGCCCCCCCCCGGCCCTGTCCCTCCCCTCCCCCGGCCCGGTGCGCGGCGCGGGAGGCGGCGCGGAGGCGGCGCGGGAGGCGGCGCGGGAGGCGGCGCGGGAGGCGGCACGGGAGGCGGCGCGGCGGGTGGCGCCCTGGACGGCGCAGCGGGCGGCGACGCTGGTGGCGCTGGCAGAAGGCGACAAGCACATGCACCCTTCGAGATCTGTGCGTTTCTCTGTGAAATCTGCACGCCGCCTCTTTGTCTTATCATGTTTGCAGATCTGGACCCCCAAGTGCATTATGTGGAGGACATCATCGTCGACCTGCCCCCTGCCAGATGCTTGCGTGCACTGCGCAACCTGTTTGTGGGCACAAAGGGAGCGTTTCGAGGCCCCAAATTTCAGAGTTGTGTTGATTGGCTTGATGAGGTGCTCTGCAGCTCAAAGAATTGATCGAATGGAATCTAAGACCAACTTATCCAGGTGACAGAAGCGGCTCGGCAAGCTCAGGCGAACGCTTGTCGGTTGCAGTTTCGAGGTGAACCAGCAAAGAACCGGACACGGACACTGGAGGATCTCCATGCTCTGAAGCACTTCATGAGCACTGTGCGTCCTCGATCTTCTTTAGCTTGAGATTCGCCATGAGATACTGCATTTAGGTCGCACTCGAATCGCCAAGCCTTCAGCGCACCGGTCCCGACCCTCATCCAGATGCTGATATAGCTGCTGGCGACAAGGAAGATACCTCAAGCTCTTCTCAACTCGATGAGCTCATTGATATGGACGTAAGCATCTATCTATCTTGGCCAGTTGAAGCACGGCACTCACTGCAGGCACAGTGTGCATTTCTGGGCCTTGGCGTGCCAGGGGCGCACGGTGAGTTTGCAGTGGATACGGACCTTCGAGCCAGGCACTACGACTGGCTAAAGGCCCGGGTGACGAGCTTCTATACCAACAAGATCTACATCCGTGAGAGACGACTGCGAGAGATAGATCTGGCACGTGTCCATGCCAGCTTGCCTCGTGCTTCTTCTGCTTACTTGCTGCCCGGTCAGGTCATCTTGTCTCTGGACTTTCAGGAGGGCAAGGATGACACAAGTACTAGCGATGACAAACGATCATACGCTGTTGAATCGAAGATGTTCCTATCGCTCTGGATAGAGGTGTTCTTCTACGGGCGATCGAGCAATTCATCACTCGATTTCTACAGTACGTCCCCTTCAAATCACTGCATTCTATTTTGAAAACCGAAATGTGATGCAGCCCCTGATGATGGCGAGATCCGCTCAGCTGCTGCTGTGCTCACACAGCTTCTGGCCCTGCGGCCAGGAGACGCTGAGTTGGACCGTGAGCCTGCACGGGCACAAGGTCTTGCAAATGCTTTCATGGAGGTGCACGATGCTTTCATGCTCTGTCTTTTCGTAACATGTTCTTAATTTATATTAGGTCACAAACGGACAGTCTGAAATCAACCTTCTGCGTATGCAAGCGACTCTCGGGCTCAGCCAGCAAGCAATGTACCTTGGCACGAAGGAAGAAATGAAGGGCCAGTTCCGCAGTCTCGCTCAATCAGTGCACGCAGCACAGCAGCAGACACGGGAAGGCGAATCACTCCAGCTGTGGTATGCATCCGGGGGGGGGGGGGGGGCGGAGGGGGGGTAAAGTTTTTTTTCTTACCAATGGCGACGCAGGCTTCATGCATGTGTGGAGCTTGCAGCAGCAGCTGCAGAGGCCGCGTTGGTGGAAGAGTTGCCACGTGGGAAAGGGCGGAAGCGCAAGGCGCAGGACGATCTCGTGTCGTACCCGGAGGTGAAGAAGCTTCTTCGGAAGTGCAACGCGTACGGAGGCAACAGGGATGTCGGTCGTGGCGGCAAGATTGCAAGCGATGTGCAGGTCCTGCAGGCTGTTCGGAAGAGCGGCAAGGAGCTTCTTCGCCTTCTTGCAGGGCCGGCAAGCAGCATATCAGTCGGCATTATCTTCTCAGACCTTGTCCGCAAATCGCGTTTTCGGCGGTGGGCGACAATTGCCAACCAGCTCATATTCAAAGGCCTTGTAGATCTAGCCAAGGCATTCGACGACGAGGAGCACGGCAACGCAAGGCGGGCGCGAGCAGCGTGGGAGGCCGCGCGGCAAGCAGGTCAAGACCCAGGCCCGGCTCCCGAACAGGCGCCAAGTCCAATGGAGGTTCGACTACCCCCCCCTCCAACCCCCCTCCCCCTTCGCTACGCGTACCCCCCCCCCCCCGACACGTGGAGCTGATGCGCGTACCCTGCCGTTCTCCACAGGCGTGCCACGAGGCAATGGAAACCCTGCCGTTCTCCACCACGAAGCGCCGGCGAACGAGCTCTTCACCCGGCTGCGCATGAAGCCAGAGCTGGCGGTGCGTGCGAGGGTACGAAGACGACGCCACAGAAGGGTTACTGAACTCTAATTCCGGTGCAGGAGAAATACGGTACAGGTCGCGCAGCGGAGAACAGCTTTCAGGCTCTGAAGCAAGTGGCTGCAGTGCTGGAACAGATGGGCTCCAAGTCAGATGTTCTAACACACCGGATGCTGAATGGGGCAACGACTCTGGAGAGGAGTACCCCGAGGTGGACGAACTCGGCGCGACGGCATACAGGAGAACTACACGGAAAGTCCAACAGGTACGAGCAACGGTTATCGCAAATGCTCAAGCTCACGAGAAACTCAGCCAAACGGCGCGGGACAATTGGTCGATGTGGACATCGATGTTGAGGCGTATGTGCCTCGCCATACACGAGGCGAAACAAGCCTCTATGGCTAGGCACACCTGAGCGGCCTATTCCGACACCCATCCTGTCCTGCTTGTACAGACGGTCCGCGTACCCCCTTCTCTTTTCTTTCTTTTCCTTGTTTCTTTTCCTTCTTATTTCCCTTCTCCCGCTGAACGTGCTCTGACTTGGCGCGTCGCAGCGTGGCGAACACCGAGAACCGATACTTCAACGCGCTGAGCAATACCCTGAAGGCGAAACTGCACTGGTTCCCTGCAATGTCACGGGAGGAAGGAGGCTCCAGATCGGTACGGGGAGCATCGCCGTGGTCGCAACCGCGATACGGACGCGAGGGCAGCGAGCCCCGCAGCACGTGCGTACGTCGAGAAGCTGGCTCGCCTACCGCCAAACGACGGTGCACTGGAGTGCACGGCCACGCAAGGTGCCGCGCGCTGCAGCGTCTCCAGTCAAGTGCACCGGCTTGATGTACCGGAACAACACCGGAGGCAACAATGGTTATCCTCCGGGGCTTCACCAATCTCGAGTGGACACTGCCGTGCGCCTCTTCTTTTTCTACTTGTGGTTTCCTTTTTTCTGTCCATGGATATCAGTAACCACTCTTGCTGATTGCCTCGAGCTCATATATATCACGAGCAGAGTCACCATCAAGAGTCACGCCGCTGCATTAGTGCAGGCCCTCCTTCAGCTCTCGGAGCCTGTGCATGATATGACCTTCCACACGACCGCTGGCTCCATCTTCAAGGCAAGATGCCGAGCTGACCGCGTGCTCGAGATTCTTTTCTCGCCTCGATGGGGTCGGGTGGTATGCGCCGGGCACCACCAGCGCAGCCCAATGGACTGCGCACCATTTGTTGCGGTTGCGAAAGAATGGTTCCGCAAGCCGCTAGTGGCCGAGGAGGATCGGTTTGCTGACCCAGGTAGACTAGATGAGCTAGTGGAGCGGTGCAAGCAGTTTGTAGGGCCGCAGTTGAACTTCCAGTGAGCGTAGAGTTCTTGAGCGCCTTGCAATTTTGTGGAGCAAGTCAAATTTCGTCGATGTACCCCAGAGCCTTCGCTTTTAAGCCACCGAGCCCCCAAGTTTAGGGGGGAATGAGTCGGGGGGTACCCCGACCTTCGAAAGTGAGGCGCGCGGCGTCGACGCAAAGCTCGCGCAAAGCTCGCGCATAGCGCTTCGCAGCGCGCGCGCCGTGCTCAGCCCGCGGCGCCACGCCCGCCCCGCAGGCGACTTCGCCGCGCCCGCGCACGCGAGGAGTACACATCGCTCGCTTCATCGGCTCACCCGCGGCGCCGGCGGCGCGCTAGCTACACGCTTTCGCTTGTCCGAGTTCACATCATCGAATTCTGCAGCCGTCGCCCTTCCTCGCCGCTGTAAGGCGGCGCGCAGGGATTCGATCTCTCAACCATGGCGTCGCCGGCGGGCCAGCGCAAGCAGCTCTGAGTCAGTAGGTACGTCCGGAACCGCCCTCGGACTGCCTGGGCGCGCTTTCTTCCGATCCTTCTAAAAAGCGTGTTTTCGGAGCGAAATTTTGGCACTATGTCACTATGCCGCCGCCGTGGCTCGGATCTGGCCGGGCCTTTTTCAAGCGATCGCCGGCGCCGCGTCGTCGTCCGACGGTTCGCGCTGGCGATCGCCCGGAGTACTCGGTACAGGGCCTAGCGATCGCCGGAGCGATGAGAAGGCTCTCTGACCGGCGATCGCTTGCGCAGGAGCTGCTTCAAGTTCGTCGCACCAGCCAACGCCAACGCCTGCAGTGCGTGCCCGCCTCCCGTAGCGCTGCGAGCTTGCTCGCATAGAGATTCTCTATTCAATTGGATCGCTAGATCTGCCCCGCGCATAGAGCCTTCTCATTGCTCGGCGATCGCTTTGTGTTCGGCGCCATACCCAGCGAGTCCGACCTCTAACAAAGAGCTGCTGGGCCGGCGATCGCTTCTGGGTTCTCAGTTCTAACGGTCGCCGCGGGCTTGACGTCCACCGCCTTCTCATTGGCCAAGCGATCGCTGCTTTTCGGTGTCTTATGCCCGACTGCGCAGCATGTCGACCCAGGAGCACACTCTTTGGGAGGAAGAGATGGAGTGGACCTCCAGCTCATCTCCCAACCCCCTTCTGGCGGCCGCGCGGCGGTGGTGGCCTCGTGGGCGCCTCGGGGCGGCTCCGGCCTTGAGCTTGTTCCCGCCCCTCCCCCTCCCCCGGGCCCCCGCCCCCCCGGCCCGCCTCCCGCCCCTCCCTCCCCGGCCCGCCCTCCCCCGGGCCCCTCCCCCCGGGCCCGCCTCCCCCGGCCCGCCCCTCCCCGGCCCGCCCTCCCCCGGGCCCGCCCCTCCCCGCCGCCCCTCCCCCGGCCCCGCCCTCCCCCGGCCCGCCCCTCCCCCCGGGCCCGCCCTCCCCCGGGCCGCCCTCCCCCCGCCTCCCCGCCCCCCCCTCCCCCGGCCCCGCCCTCCCCCCGGGCCCGTCCCTCCCCCCGCCCGCCCCTCCCCCGGGCCCGCCCCCCCCCGGCCCTGTCCCTCCCCCTCCCCGGCCCGGTGCGCGGCGCGGGAGGCGGCCGGGGAGGCGGCGCGGGAGCGGCGCGGGAGCGGCGCGGGAGGCGGCACGGGAGGCGGCGCGGCGGGTGGCGCCCTGGACGGCGCAGCGGGCGGCGACGCTGGTGGCGCTGGCAGAAGGCGACAAGCACATGCACCCTTCGAGATCTGTGCGTTTCTCTGTGAAATCTGCACGCCGCCTCTTTGTCTTATCATGTTTGCAGATCTGGACCCCCAGTGCATTATGTGGGGACATCATCGTCGACCTGCCCCCTGCCAGATGCTTGCGTGCACTGCGCAACCTGTTTGTGGGCACAAAGGGAGCGTTTCGAGGCCCCAAATTTCAGAGTTGTGTTGATTGGCTTGATGAGGTGCTCTGCAGCTCAAAGAATTGATCGAATGGAATCTAAGACCAACTTATCCAGGTGACAGAAGCGGCTCGGCAAGCTCAGGCGAACGCTTGTCGGTTGCAGTTTCGAGTGAACCAGCAAAGACCGGACACGGACACTGGAGGATCTCCATGCTCTGAAGCACTTCATGAGCACTGTGCGTCCTCGATCTTCTTTAGCTTGAGATTCGCCATGAAGATACTGCATTTAGGTCGCACTCGAATCGCCAAGCCTTCAGCGCACCGGTCCCGACCCTCATCCAGATGCTGATATAGCTGCTGGCGACAAGGAAGATACCTCAAGCTCTTCTCAACTCGATGAGCTCATTGATATGGACGTAAGCATCTATCTATCTTGGCCAGTTGAAGCACGGCACTCACTGCAGGCACAGTGTGCATTTCTGGGCCTTGGCGTGCCAGGGGCGCACGGTGAGTTTGCAGTGGATACGGACCTTCGAGCCAGGCACTACGACTGGCTAAAGGCCCGGGTGACGAGCTTCTATACCAACAAGATCTACATCGTGAGAGACGACTGCGAGAGATAGATCTGGCACGTGTCCATGCCAGCTTGCCTCGTGCTTCTTCTGCTTACTTGCTGCCCGGTCAGGTCATCTTGTCTCTGGACTTTCAGGAGGGCAAGGATGACACAAGTACTAGCGATGACAAACGATCATACGCTGTTGAATCGAAGATGTTCCTATCGCTCTGGATAGAGGTGTTCTTCTACGGGCGATCGAGCAATTCATCACTCGATTTCTAGTACGTCCCTTCAAATCACTGCATTCTATTTTGAAAACCGAAATGTGATGCAGCCCCTGATGATGGCGAGATCCGCTCAGCTGCTGCTGTGCTCACACAGCTTCTGGCCCTGCGGCCAGGAGACGCTGAGTTGGACCGTGAGCCTGCACGGGCACAAGGTCTTGCAAATGCTTTCATGGAGGTGCACGATGCTTTCATGCTCTGTCTTTTCGTAACATGTTCTTAATTTTATATTAGGTCACAAACGGACAGTCTGAAATCAACCTTCTGCGTATGCAAGCGACTCTCGGGCTCAGCCAGCAAGCAATGTACCTTGGCACGAAGGAAGAAATGAAGGGCCAGTTCCGCAGTCTCGTCAATCAGTGCACGCAGCACAGCAGCGACACGGGAAGGCGAATCACTCCAGCTGTGGTATGCATCCGGGGGGGGGGGGGGCGGAGGGGGGGTAAAGTTTTTTTTCTTACCAATGGCGACGCAGGCTTCATGCATGTGTGGAGCTTGCAGCAGCAGCTGCAGAGGCCGCGTTGGTGGAAGAGTTGCCACGTGGAAAGGGCGAAGCGCAAGGCGCAGGACGATCTCGTGTCGTACCCGGAGGTGAAGAAGCTTCTTTCGGAAGTGCAACGCGTACGGAGGCAAAGGATGTCGGTCGTGGCGGCAAGATTGCAAGCGATGTGCAGGTCCTGCAGGCTGTTCGGAGAGCGCAAGGAGCTTCTTCGCCTTCTTGCAGGGCCGGCAACAGCATATCAGTCGGCATTATCTTCTCAGACCTTGTCCGCAAATCGCGTTTTCGGCGGTGGCGACAATTGCCAACCAGCTCATATTCAAAGGCCTTGTAGATCTAGCCAAGGCATTCGACGACCGAGGAGCACACGGCAACGCAAGGCGGGCGCGAGCAGCGTGGGAGGCCGCGCGGCAAGCAGGTCAAGACCCAGGCCCGGCTCCGAACAGGCGCCAAGTCCAATGGAGGTTCGACTACCCCCCCTCCAACCCCCCTCCCCTTCGCTACGCGTACCCCCCCCCCCCCGACACGTGGAGCTGATGCGCGTACCCTGCCGTTCTCCACAGGCGTGCCACGAGGCAATGGGAAACCCTGCCGTTCTCCACCACGAAGCGCCGGCGAACGAGCTCTTCACCCGGCTGCGCATGAAGCCAGAGCTGGCGGTGCGTGCGAGGGTACGAAGACGACGCCACAGAAGGGGTTACTGAACTCTAATTCCGGTCAGGAGAAATACGGTACAGGTCGCGCAGCGGAGAACAGCTTTCAGGCTCTGAAGCAAGTGGCTGCAGTGCTGGAACAGATG